>CABFVX010000009.1:0-28369 GCA_902151425.1 Timema shepardi | reverse complement strand
TTTTTTTTTTACAATTACAGTATTTATCTCTCCCAGGGGCACAGTAAGAGGAGCATAAATCAAATCACATACGCTGTTACAAAACCATTAACAAAAGAGGAACATCAGTGTCCACCAAAGAATATAGCAATCAATTTAATTTTCAAAGACTTGAACAAAAAATGTATAGATTGGCTTATAAACTTCGCTCAGAAACTATTGATGTATAAAAATATATTTCAATCAAGAGAGTGTATATTTAATAGTACTTCATCCTTACAGTGTTAAGTTATTTCGTATCTTAAATAATTACGAAGATATAATCGAGAATGGAAATGTCTGCAAGTGTATAGTAAGTACCCTTAAATTAATTTTCATAAAAAAATGAAAATAGCCATTTTGTTTGTAATCTTAAACTGTGTCTTGATACAAAATTCAATCAAATTAGTTAGAGTTGATTTTGTGAATAGAGATTTTTTTCTCTTTTTTTTTCACTTCTGTAAACTACAATTTATTTTAGGGCTAGATATCTAATTCCAAACACCCCTCTGGTAATCTTATGGAAACACCAGATTCCAAGTTCTAGCATTATATGTAAAATTGTTTCGGCTCTAGTCCGAGATACAGAAAGACATACGGCATCGCAAAGACAACTTTTATGGTTTCAGGGAGTCATGAAACGTCGACATTTATCAAAATCTCAAGTTATATATATATTTAAAAAAAATTCAAGATCATAAAATTCCTCTCTTCGAGGGTCAGAGAAAAAATAAAACCAAAGCTACCAATATGCCTTACCATAGATAAATTATTAATTAATATGTTTTTCCTCGTAAATTGTATTACCTATTTTAGATTGACTTTCTTTTTTTTTATCGGCTGTATAATATGAATTATTTAACATAAAATTGAGGAATTTATTGATTAAAATAATTTGAATGTTTTCAAATAAGCACGTAATAAAAATATCACGTAATGAAATATTGAAAAACAATATTTTTTTTACTGACTATTTTGTACATAGGAGCAACCAATATATTCGGTATGTAATATTTCCCCTCTCCTTTAACCATTTTTTTTCCCTAGATTATGAAAAAATACAAAAACAAAAAGCTGTGGAAGAGCAAAATATATTGATATATCCTTCAACAGTTTATTTTATTTCTTATTTTTGTATTCTTACCGCTGGACTTAGTTTGTTGGCTTTTTTTTTCTTCTTGTTGTTTTTCCTCTATTTTATTTTCAATATTTCTATTTTAGAACCTCTCTACGGTGAGTGTTGGGCTGTAAGCTCTTCGTCTTTATAACCTACATTTTCATGTTTCGCCTTGCTGCTATTTATGAACCCATATTTTCTTTTTCTTAAAAAAAAAATGCAAGCAGGAGTAAGTAGAAGTTGTGAATTTACGACACGTAAAAGTGAGGCAGGTGTTTATGTGTAGGTCGATATGACGTAAAGTTTTGCGGGCTGCGGACTTAAGAGAGAGGAAAGGACGTCAATAAAGCAGGAAGGTGTGGCTAATATTTTGAAACTAGACATTTTTAATGAGAAATGGAATAACAAATGCACTTCAGACAAATCCTCTATCCAGATAAGCTTTATATTCTGATCTTATAGCAGCTTTTATTAACTGGTTTATTATGACGTTAATCTAAGTGTGTCATAATGTCACTTTAGGTGCGTCATTTCAATCTAGGTGTGTATTGATGTAAATCTAGGTGTTTCATTAGTAATCTAGGTGCATCATAATGTCAATCCAGGTGTGTCATGATGTAAATCTAGGTTTGTGATGATGGAAATATAGGTGTTTCATTAGATCAATCATAATGCATCATGTCAATCTAGCTGTGTCATGATGTAAATCTAGCTTTGTCATGATGTGGATATAGGTGTTTAATTAGATCAATCTAGGTGCATCATAATGCCAATCTAGACGGGTCATAATGTCAATCTAGGTGTCTCATGATGTGAATCTAGTTGCTCCATTATGTCAATATAGAGGGATCATAATGTCAATCTAGGTGTGTATTGATGTAAATCTAGGTGTTTCATTAGATCAATCTAGGTGCATCATAATGTCAATCTAGGTGTGTCATGATGTAAATCTAGGTTTGCCATGATGTAAATATAGGTGTTTAATTAGATCAATCTAGGTGCATCATAATGACAATCTAGACGGGTCATAATGTAAATCTAGGTGTCTCATGATGTGAATCTTGTTGCTTCATTATGTCAATCTAGAGGGATCATAATGTCAATCTAGGTGTGTCATGATGTAAATCTAGGTTTGTCATGATGTCAATATAAGTGTATCATTATATCAATCTAGGTATGCCATGATCTCAATCTAGGTGTAGGCTATAATGATTTTAATCTGGGAGCCACATGATGTCAATCTAGGGAAATTATTACGTCTACCTTGGAGTGCCATAACGTCCATCTAGGCGTTCCATAATGTCACTGTAATCGTGTAGGTGCAGAGTGATGCAAATCTAGATATATAATAATGCCACTATAGGTGTATCATGATGTAAATCTAGATGCACCAATATGTACATCCAGGAGCATGATGACATAATCTAGGTATATCATGACGTCAATATAGGCTTAAATATGTTCATTTCATAGGTCGAAATAAATAATCTTCATAATTTAATGTTGGCACAATCACTATTGCTACGACAGGTGAGTTTTTTAAAGGCTAGCACTAGCCAATCTGACACCTTAGCTCAGTCGGTAGCATGTCTACTGAACTGTGGGTCCCTTGTTCGATTCCCGACATGGCTGAAAATGTATCAACGGGTAAATGTGGGTTTACCCTTTCGTAGTAATATATTAAAGGCCGGGGACTGGATCTTGTGCCTGTCCCAGTCTTAGTTTAAATTATAAGACATATGAAGCTAGGCCTATCAATCCGGTAGTGGAAAATATATGGCTTAAAAAAAAACCACCCCAGGCTACAAACAGTAATGGATGTAAAGAAAATCACTAGCCCTCTACAGTTGCAAACCTTCAATTTATAATCAAAACTGTAATTTCTTATAAGAAGTATTCTAAATAAACTGTCATTTTACGTTAGTTTAATTCAACGTTCATATGGTGTTAATTAAAATGACAGTGGCAATCGTAATTAGAGTATCTTCAGTACATAATTTAATTGGTTTTTAAAGTGTCAATTATTTTTATTTTTTCAGTATTGTGCTTACAAATCCAACCCTAAAATGTTACGTTGGAGGGGGGGGGGGTGCAAACANCAATAGTAAGAGAAATGGGGGAGGGGATCGGAGAGTGTGTGTGTGTGTGGGGGGGGGAGGGGGGCTGGCTTCATTTTGAGCATAAGTTTCAGTTCGAGTGTTGACAATGGCATTTCGGGTTGAATAAACTCGCCTCAGTATGGTGTTGTGTTGGCGGATTTTCGAGACCATCATCGGGAATCTAACACAACTTTTGTGATAAGTAGGTTGTGACCAATCAGAGGATGAAAAAAAGGGGGTGAAATTAAAGGGAAAGGGATGATGCCAGTGGCTTGTTCGTGACGTCAGCTCACATTCCCAGCTTAATGAAAAATTCGGCAGTGGTCTGTGCTTTTCAAAGGATATAGGAGACTTGGATCACAAAGCGGTTAACTCCAACTTGAGAACTATCTCTTTTAATTTGTTTTGGTAAATACCCTCATCAGTCGTCACGCAGACAACATGTCAGGTATATTTAATTTGATTTGCTGGCAATGGAGGAGGTAGAGTTTAGTATCCGGGCAGGTTGTAATGTAGGTGGTGTCTTCTAAAGTGTTTCCTCAATCTCCCTCCACGCATTTTAAGGTGCATTTTATCTTAATTATACCCTACTCATTGCTTGTATTCAACGTAATTAGGATGCTTATTGACCTATTTTGTTGGTTGAATGGACTAAGGAAGCGTTTTTAACCGGGTGTGCCGTGAAATGTCTGCAAGTGTGCCTCTAGAGTTTCGGAAAAAATTAGCACAATGATTATAATTTTATCTAGTGCACTTAAACGCCAATTTTTTTTTAGTGATCGAATCTCTTCTTTAAAAAAATGATCCAGACAATTTTTAGTGTTTTGTTTATTGCTTTGTAAGTTTAAATGTTGAAAATTATTGGTCTAAGGCATCACCCTCACAATAGACAAGACTTTGCGTGTGTTGAGTTTGAATCCACGTTGGGTGTACTGAAGCTGTTTTTCCCTAAATAATAGTTTTCCACTCTCTCTAGATAAGAAGAAATTACACTAAAACCAAAGCTTTATTATTAAAACTAAATGGAATATGAGGGTGCACTTCATCTATATTCAACTTCTCTCATCCATAACACATTAGTGTAGTTGATAAATATGTGGATTAACTAAACTGATAGTAAAATGCGGTGATGAAATAAATAAAAGATGCGTATATTCCGGACGGGTAGAAGGACGTTGTGTAAACATGAGGTAGACCTTATTAGAACACATGAACATTAATGTATATCTATCTTAGACTGTAACGACAAATTTATACTATAGGGTAACATACTTTAATAACTATAAATCTTCGTCTATTTTTATACACTTACGATTATGAAACGCACTGGTTATCACGTAATCTGAGCCATCAGGCTCGAAATATACCGTATTTTTTTGTGATGACGGGTCAAGTTTTGAATCTCGGCCGAGTGCATTAGAGAGCAGTTTCTCCCCCATGTGACATCGTTGTGGGTATTTTTTTTATCCTTTCTCAATGCTAACATGGGTGCACGCCATCTGAGCTCCCTACCTTATCCCATCCCAAGGTCACTCTCACTCGCAATAGACTAAACTGCCAATGATAGGGAGATAGAGCGAGATTCGAATCCCACTAGTGTGCACCAAGGCTTTTTTCCTGAACAGTTTTCAATTCTCTCTCCACGCAAATGCGGGTACACTTCCTCTAAATACAACCTTCCTAATCCCTAACTCATTAGCGTAATTAGTAAATATTCGTATAACCTGAAAAGGTATCAGGACATAGACCTTCTTCTGTGGTCACATGGTCTAAGGCGTCCTTCTCATGTTAGACTAGTCCACCAAGGACAAGGATATTGGGGTTCAAACCCCGGTTGGGTGTACTGAGGGTAGTTGTTCTAAAATAGTTTTCCACTATCCCACCACGAAAATTCGGTACATTTGCTTTGAATTAAACCTTCCTTATTCCTAATTCATTAGCTTAATTATTACATATGCGTACACCCCGAACAGATAGTAAGAAGCGATGTTCAAATAGAACATGTGGTGATAAAAGTAAATAAATTATAAGTGTCCATTCTACATTAAAATATCTTGAGTCGAATGACACCGCATTTGAGCATCTGTTAAAAAATATGTTACTTTAAATGTGTATAGGCCTACAGCTGCAAAAATATTTAAGTTAAATCACAAGATTTGACAGGATATTGGTACCCCGGGAGGCTATAACGGCTTCACCTTTGCTAGTTATCAATAACATTGCCAGGACACAACTAAGAAACTAAATATCCCATGGCATTGATTTTTTTATAGAACTTTTAAGCCTAGGTAACTGGATGGTGGTGCACAACCTATTCGCAAATATATGGACTGGCCTGAAGTTCCATTGGAGTTAGGCGGATAGTCGACCCTCCCTCTACCAACCATAAAAAACACACACCGATTTCTGTGGTATTGGTGTGTCCCAATTATCGGAAAATGTTTTAATTACGGTACAATACATAGATTTGGACCGACGCAATGATTAGTCCCCGTGGCCTTTTGTTTTGGAACTAAACAGCTTTGCATCTTGTTCAGCAACGTTCCGATTTTCATCACCTAGCAATTGGATCTAATTTGGTAGGTGTTTGTTAATTTACCTACTGCAGCGACTCTTGTTAAAATGTCGATAGGAATCCCAATCTACTCCCTTACTCCTCATATTCCCCTTCACTCTCGACACAACGTTTGGCAAGTCTTGTTATGAACGTTGATGAACGCCCTTCTCTAGTTAACAAATAATTACATACAAACTCTATATTCATTTGTCATCAGGCGCACGGACGGAAAGACAGAACAATGAGCTGAATCAGATAAATGAAGCACAACCTTCCCCCTACCCAACCCTTCAACAAACCTTTCACATCCTCGTCGTACACCTCTAGCTCGTTATCCGCCTTTCATACCAACATTTATAGGTGTCCATCCCTAACGATACTTCCCCTCTTTTCCCGACAGTGTAGCAATCCTACTCAAACCACGTGTAACAACATCACGAGTTTAAATTTTATCGGATTGTTTATCTCTCTCTCTCTCATAATTGTAATTATCTCACTGATTCCCCAACCATGTATAGAGACATTTTCGGAAAACAAAGGGGTCAAGCCCTGGAGGTGGGTGAGCGGGACTTTTTTTTGTATGTGTGTGATTTATTTTGATGAGGAACGTGGTAAAATAAAGCCCTAGAATATAGAGTAGTGGTGAGTGAGGAGGAAGGAATGAGGAGGGGGATGTATACCCTTACCCCCTGGCTTTTGTCGGTGAATGCCCCCTTCGATCCTATGGTGTGGCTTTTAGCGTGTTTGTTTTACTAGGGTGGTGAGGGTGGGAGGGCTGGTACCCGTGGTGGGGAAGGGACGATTGATCATGTTGGACAAACACACAGTGAATAGAGACGAGGGTTTGGAGGAGGGAACAAACAAGGGCTACCAACCTACACGTAATCAATGTTGAGCCCCTAGAGGAGTCTTTGCGACTGCTATGGGAGCAAAGGTTTGTAGGGGCTGGATTTGAACAGCTTTAGGAACACGCCTATAACAGTATTGTGTTCACTGATCTGATGAGCCGACGATTCCTGTTTCAAACATCTTTTCTTTTACCAGGATGTAATACCTTTGAGACATCCCCAATATCACGTGGCACCCTTGGATTGAAACGTTTTTATTGGGCCATTTCAGTGATAAATTACTTCATTCAAAGATTTAGTGACATGACTACTTGTTTTTGATAAAGTAAGAGGGAATGACCAAACATTATTGTTTGAAATATTGTATATTCTAAGTAGGTCACTCACTCAAAATGGAATGCTGCGGGTTTACATATAGTAACCATACGTAGGCCTACATTTTTTTGCAGGGCAAATACTGTTATTTTTATATAATTCCTGTTTTTCTACAAAACAGCTGGTAGTACATTCATAGGTGCTGCTTTTTATCCAAATACTACAAAAAGTACTACTTTTTTTAAGTTAAAGAAAATACAATTTTGAATTGGACAGCGCTAGTACAAGAAACTTCAACCTCGTGTATTATTCGTTTGGAAAGTTTTATTTACAAGTTAAATTTTCCAAAATGTATGACCCCATGCAATGAAAATTGAAGTTCTTATTTATAGTTTGATTCACACATTCACCTCAATAGACAGCAGAATCTGCCTCAGTGGTGCAGCAATTCACACACTTAGTTGAACCATTATGCATTGCAGCGCTAACTTAAAACAGTTTATTATCTAGATATTTTATTTGATAGTGGATAAATATATATTCTAGATCATTCTCCCGATAGATGTTTCCAAATTATAGCGTTGTGTCGTGGCACAATCCAAAATATGGATTCACACGCTTCTCATTAACGGGTTATTTCAAATCTTCTCACAACAGCCAACGAAGCTGTCTGCTTGCTTCTGGTTGTAGAGCGCGTGAGTTGTCAAATGCGAATGCGCATTGATTTGAGATGGTGGGCTCTGAGATTGGATTTAATTGGTTCTTCTGTACCGAACATTTCAGGTAGAGTTCATGAAGTGGAGATGAGTTGATCTTTAGCGAAACAGCTCGCGCTGATGAGGCGAAAATCTTGTGATTGGCTTAGATCTCCTCACGTGACCGCGTTTCTGTTCTGCGCTAGTTTCTCAGTGAACGTGTGAATCCACCGTAATATGTTGTGTACCCAACTTCGGTGTCCACATGTTTTAACGCGCTACTCTCGTTTTATACTAGACTGTCGATCACGAGAAGATTGAGGTTCGAATATCCGCCGGGTATACTGAGGATATGATTTTTCCAAAATAGTTTTCCACTCTCCCTCTAGGCAAATGTGGATACACTTTCCGTAAATATAGCCTTAATCCTCCCTAATATTAGTAGCGCAACTATTACATTGGAGCACAACCTAAATTGGTGGTAAGAAGCAAAGCAAGATTTTTTTAATGTGATGTATCGAAATTTTTATGAAAAATGGACAAAATTCCTATGTTCTACGTGTTTTGTTATCAAAGATGTTTCTTGATATTATACATATGACTTGTTCCTAGAGTTGTTTTGATTTTGATGATAAACATCTTCATAAAAATTACTTATAACTATTAGTAATTTCTATACCATGATGACACCCGCCTCGGTGGCGTAGTCGACTAACGCGCTGGTCGTGTTGAGCTCGACTGCTGAGGACGGGTAGATCGAGGTTCAAATCTCGGTCGGGTGAACTGGGGGAGGTTTTTCCTAAATGGTTTTCCACTCTCCCTCCACGCAAATGCGGGTTCCCTTCCTATAATTCAACCTTCCATATTCTTAATCCATTATCGTAATTAGTACTTAAAGCGTATAGCCCGAACGGGTAGTAAGACGCGGTGCTAAATAATAATAGTAATATAACATGACACTTTTTTTTTGCTCACCGATTCTGACTACCTGTTTGGACAATATGCATATTATATACACAATATGTAATGTGTTAAAGACAAGGAAAGTTTAATTTAGACTATGTGTACCATCTTCTGTATGGTGAGAAAGTGTAAGGCCACTTAGGAAAAGCCACCTTCATTAAATCCGATCGGGATTCTAACCCCCGGTCTATTGCGAAAGTGACACCCTAGACCAGGAGGGTCAAATCAGAAAATAAAATTGCTGGGTTAAAGATTTTTTTTAATCCGCTTAAAAAATTATATACACACATGATAGACTGACGTGAATAAATGTAAATACATTTAGAATGTATAACCATCATAAATACCTTAGTGATTTGGTATGTTTTTTAAGTTCCCACAGAAGATTAATATGATGTGTTGTGAGATGAATGAAACTGAATGAACTGGGTATAACTGTGAGGAGGGGATTTTCCTGGAAAATCTGTTCTATTGTGTCATGCAGAATTATTGTAGTTTTACAAAGAGTCATGCCAATTTCCCAGTCGCGATCGTTTTGATCCTGAGATATTCACTGCTCACCCTCATTTTTATGAATAACATATTATTATCGTTTGACGATTTATTTTATCATTTTGCTAAACGATAGGGGTACTTTAAACTTAATTATTTTAAATAAAATCTTGGTTTAACAATAATAAACTAAAGACTAGAACATTCTTAACGTTAAGACAAAACTTCTTCATCAATATAGTGATTCGTAATAGATTAAAATATGGTTTTATGTACTAACAGCCTTTTTAAGAGATTTTAAAACCAAACTAAAGAGAGTTGTGAAAGGATTTAATCAAAATTTCGCAAATAAAAAAATATACTAACACAATTCTGGCTATAAAACAAAAAGTATTTTTCGATTAAATGTGTGATAGAAAGGTGATTAACTATTTATGGCTATTTTATCCCCTCTACACCATCAATATTTTTTTTAAAATGTATTCAACGAGAGATTTGGTGATTAACATTGAAATATATTCAAAACACGGGGGGGAAACTTCTGTAAATGAAGGGCAATTAATATTTTTTAAATATGAGTGCTATTCCTGATGTCAATTGGGCATTTGGGAATATTGATGGATGTAGCCTTATTGATCACGAGATACGAATCAGGAATATAAATAAGCTTCTTTATGTTTGAAAACCTTCAAAAAATTATTATTTATTTTTGTACAGCCCAAAAGCTTCAGTATAATTTTATGTACTATAATATGTTGTAGTAAATATTTATTGTTATTTTGCCTTTATTAAAAATAAATTAACTATTGTAATTTGTGTAGATAATCATTATTTAATGTACATTGTTGATGGATAAATTCAATATGTTTGGGGGAAGAGGGTAAAGGGAAAGTGATATATTTCCGTCTTAACCTATAAAGTACAGCATTCAAGAGAAAACACTTGAATATAACCAGCCGGGAATTGAATCTTGACCTCTCCAACATGAAAAACCAGACGAGATAAGACAGACACCTTTGTACCGCATGTAGACTTATACTCCTACCCCTTTTTTGGCGCTGGTGTAAAGTTTATACAGGCAATGTTGTTTGTTGGTTTGTTTCGTTTGCCTTCGTATCAAACTATTTTTTTAAATATTTCTAACAGTAAGTTGTGGTTTTTTTTCTTACGGCGTGTTTTTACTTCACCCTTTTGTTCAGAGTGTAGTCCAGTTCCTTAGAAAATTCCATCCTCATATTGGTGACCTGGCGGTCTAAGGGTAAAGGGTCGTACTTCTGTGCTGGGGGTCCGGGGTTCAATCCTCGGTCCCTGCACAGATTTATCTGATTTCCAAACCCTTCCTTAATCTCTAACAAGACGTGTATTAGTCACATCTTGTGAACGTGAGGAATGCCAGGTTTCCCCCGTGGTTCGGATCCCACGTTAAACTGTAGGTCCTCCATTTCATCTCACAATCACTCTACAATTACACATTAGCGTAAGTGCGTATAGCCCGAACGGGTAGTAAGACGCAAGCTAATAATAATAATCCTCATATTAGTTTAGGGTCCCTTTAGACCTACTGTGCATACATACTGCGTTATTTAGGGAAACGTTTGTTATATCGAAATATGGCTTTCACCAAAGTGGAGGTCAAAGATATCAAAATGTTCTTAGAGTATATATTAAAAATCTTATATCTAAAGTTTTATAACCAAACAAATTTGAATAGGCTGAAATTATTTCATTTTCACACCCAATTTCAAAGATCTGAGATCAATGAAAATGGTTAGAAACCTAGATATGGCCTTCCCCAAACAAATTAAATAATTTCAACAAGGTAGCAACAAAAAATCCTTGTATTTGTGGAGTGAATTTGATTATTCAGAACTGCCACGCCCGAAAGAAATACCGGAGTATTTTGATATGTTCTTTCAGCTAGACAAATATTTCCTTTATCAAAAAAGAATGCATTTCATCAATAATCCCTATAACGTAGACAATTTCCATACACCCAACGCTAGTGTACTATGGGGATAAATACGCTTAGGAGCTGGTCAGAATTCTAACAAAACTAATTAACACTCTTCGGCGGCAGTTGGAATTAAACTAGGCAGAATACTAGGAATAAAAAACCATTTAAAGCTTCTACTTATATTTTGATCTAAAAATTAATGTTTTATTCATTTAAAAAATATATATATTCTTATAGTTTCAACAGTCATTAAGGCCTCTACATTGAATAAGAGTTAATGTATATATTGCCAAATATACATCTCGCAAATTGTCAATAGTTTAATGAAAATCTACGTTTCTTGAAGAGACACTTCATATTTAAAAAAGAAAAACAATATTTATGTCCTACATAAATTATCATTAAATCATCAACAATATGTTTCACTGTCACAATAATTTCTTTATACTTTGCATACATAAAACTGTTCAAATGAGAAATCCACATATATAACCCAATGGCCGAATGATCATGTACAACGCAGTGATTTATTTTGACTTTGATAACACTGACTCCATTTGTGCTAGTATATTCTAATAAAACTTGTTGGATGTCATTGTTTGTTGTATAATGTTTGTTTTTTTCTCTTTCCATTTCCAGTTTTCAACATAAATTGGATTTACAAAACTACAAACAACTTTCACCACAGTCGCCACAAAAAAAAAAGGTAGCAAACACTATTGACAAAATCAAATAACGTATTCGATTGATTCTAAACACACAAAAGGTCTTTCAAACTTTTCGTTACATTCACAAAGAAGCCTATAGTTTAGCTGTCACTAAAGATTGTTAGTATCACATCGACACGATTACTCCCGTGAAATTTATAAAATGTTTTATTAAATTTTAGCTTTATAGAAGTTAAGGGATCTGCCTATTTGAAGGAAAATATCCTCAGACTGCTGTATTTCTTATGGGGACAACATTTTGGAAGCATCAAAACTCCTTAAACAATCCTAAATTATCTCAGATGGCAGAATGTTCTGTTTGTTTTTTTGTTTTTTGTTGTTTTTTTCTTAGCACTGCGTCCTATTGCCCGACTGGGCTATACGCTTATGTGCTAATTAGACTAATGTGTTAAGGAGGAGTAAAGTTGAATTTAGATTAAATATACCTACATTTGGTTAGATAGAGAGAGAGAAAGGGGAAACCATTTAGGAAAAAACTCTCTTATAACACCCAACCTGGATTAAACCACAATGTCTATGTCATCGGTAGTCTAGTATATTGTGAGAGTAGGTCCTTAGACCATGCGGCCACCGAAGTGGGTATAATGTTCTGTTGATAAACTGTGTTACATTCACTAACGAGGCTAAAATAATTTATATCCCATCCTATCCAATCCCTTATTCTTCAACATTTTGACTATCGTGATGTTATGTATAAATTACCTGACAGCAGATCTTTAAGCTAGACTACAAGACCCTAAGGATCAAAACACATGTGTTAGATTTATATTTGACCGCTAATCGCGTGATCATATTTCCCCATACAATCATAGACTAACTTGGTTATGAGTATGACTTAAACTCGATAACCATCATAAATAAAAAACTATTGACTTTCCAACCACCCGTACCTTTCACGCTCGTTCGACTCTATTAATAATTTCAACACTTGTTCACAAGAAAATCCAACTTTATTTATTCCTATTCATTATTCCAATTACTACTCAAATTCTTCAGTTTCTCATTTATGAAATACCATAAGCAATGATATAAAGAAATTAAAATTGAATGTTTTCAAGGAAGATAAAAGTTGCAAATAATCTGCGTGTGTTAGCTTAGCCACGAGATTGAGAAATGTGAGATTTGTATGATTTTTTCTGGTGTGTGATTGGGCGTGTGTGCTAGCGTTGACTAAGCTCAATATAACTCTTTTCACATAAGTACTAAAAATATTCCTACGTTATGTAATACTTTATATTTAGCTTTAGTTTTACGTGTCATTATTTGTGTGTTTTTATGTGTATTAAATTCTTATCTTCTGATTTAATTGTAATTTATGGTTAAGTGTAAGAAAAGGTGGTAACCTTAACTTCTTCACTAATCTCTATTATTATTATTATTATTATTAGTATTAGTATTAGTATTAGTACTATTATTATTATTATTATTATTATTATTATTATTATTATTAGTATCATCATCATCATCACCATCATCATAATTTAAAAGACTTTATTTATTTGAGTAAGGCTATATCTTAAGGTTCTAGACATTTACTATATTCCCAGAACAGCGATATTTCACGTGGAGCAGCCAAAATATTATTTTAATTAATAAAAAAATTAATTCAAGTTATATATTATTATGGGAGCCTGTTTATTCTATCAATTTAAATTTGGTGTGAGCCATATTTTACAAAAGCAAATAGCTTCTTAAACAACGCGGGTTTTCTTGAAGATATTAATACATCAGCATCGGAGCTCTTGCTGTCAGTCCCCTTATTAGTATTCTTACCTAATAAGGAATAAAGACTTATATAAGATCCATTTTGGTAACCGCCCAGAATTTCATGCTCGTTTACGAACAAATGGAGACCTTTACTTAAAACTCGTATGATATGTTAAACAAATTAATGCACATTGTTGAATGAACATAATGGAAAAAATGAGAATCACATTTCACCAAATAACATATAATACAAAATACACATTGTTACAGAAAATAAAAAAGAACATCACTGTTCACCAAAGCGCATAGCAATTTAACTCCCGATTTCTCAGACTCCCTTTAAAAATATATTTGCCTATAGCTTTGGAATTATTGTCTTATAAAAATATATATTTCAAGTTAAAGTTTTAAAATGTTAATACTACAACTTTTCAACTATATTTAGTATATCAAATTGTTGTGGGAATATGATCCAAATTGTATACATCCGCTATTGTAAAGTACCCTCTATGTAATTTTCCTTGAAAAATGAGATGCACCATTTTGTTTGTAATGTTAAAAAATTCTGGATATGAATCTTAATAAAAATTGATCAGTCTTAGCCCGCCCGATAAGTAAAATGGTTTTGGCTCTAGGTCGAGATACAGACAGAAAGTATCATAAAAATAACTTTTTATTTTATTTCTGGAGATAATGAAACGTCGACATCCATCAAAATCTTGAATTAGAATTTTTTGCCGATCACAATACCTCCTCTCACCGAAGGGTCGTGAGAAAATAGTGTTTGGTTAAGTATTTTAAAATGATATATGTCCTTAACTCACATTGCATTGGGTCCGTGTTGATGAGAAGGTTCCAGGTCTCGAATCTCGATCAGGCGTCTATAGAGATAAGGAAGATTTCCACATTTAAAGTATATTGAGTCGTTTCCATGTGAAAAATCACTTTAGTCAAATTTATTTCTTTTACACATCATAGGGTTTGTAGTTAGGACAAGCGTAGATTCAGAAATCTTTCATCCGCTTCTGTGGCCACATGTTCTAACACGCTACTCTCGCAGTAGACTAGACTGCCGATGACAGGGAGGAGAGATTGAGGTTCAAATACTAGTTGGGTGTGCTGAGAGGAGTTTTTCCAAAATGGTTTTCCATTTTCTTTAAACGTAAATGCTGTTACATTTCCTCTAAATGTAACCTTCTTAATTACTAGAACCATTTACATAATTACTACATGAGCGTGTAACACGAGTGGGTAGTAAGACGTGGTGGTTAAAAATAAGCGATAGTCGAAAAAAAAATTAATATCGGTGGATAAAACTATAGAAATCACTATTAAAAGGAATATTCTACCATTTTAAATTTAAATAATGCATTTTGTGGTTTCTCAACTAGTTATTTTTCTCGCGCTCCACGTCTTACTACCCGTCCAGTACATCCACATATTTAGACCTATAAAGTTAGAACTGAGGACTGGTAGAAGTAAAACAAAATGCAATCCTTATTTGAGTGAGAGGAGAGTGAGGAAACCATTAAGGGAAATAATCACCTCATCATATCCGGCTAAGGTTTGAACCCCACCCTTTCCGTCACGGACGGGTCTGTTATTTTTGTCCCCTTGCCCACAAGTGTGGGTCTCCACAACTTATTTCTAGACGAAAACGGATACACCATTTTTAAACTACCTTCCAAGTCCCCAGTGCTTAGATGAGCTTGGTTATATCCCAAATACAGAGCGTACTGAAGCGCATGTAATAAACAATATTAGCTATAGGATTCTCAATGAGCACCGGAAAAATAAAAGTTTAAATTACAATAGTACGTGGATTATCCTCGCTCCAATTGTCCGAATCACCACAACCATTACGTAGCCCTCCCCGCTCTTCCCCCTGCCGCTCTCTCTGCGCCCGAACACGTGGTTGATGTTCCTGTCGGCTATTGTCAAATTTATGATTACATTGAATCAATTTTCATGACTAATCTGTTTTGGAATTTTGTTTAGTTATTATAGACCAGCTCTGTGGTCTAGTGGTCAAAGTTCCTGGCTACAGATCCAGAAGTTCTGGGTTCACTCCGTATAATTTTGTAAAACAATGAGTCTGGAACGGGGTCAATTCTGCCTCGTGAGGACAAATGATGATCTACTTGAAAAATAAGTAGAGGTTCTGCTCTAAATTCTAGAAAACTGAGATCACCGGATGTAGGATTTACTGTGCTGACCTCAAGACATCCTCTATCCGCAGAAAATGGCACTATCTTCGCCAACAGGTGGCGGTTGCTCGGTCTATATAGCTCGCTTGGATGCAGTGAAGTTTTCTTTATTATTATTATTATTAGCCTATTATTATTACTATTGATATTACTATATTATATTAATGTTTTTAATGGTTAACAATAATTCTTTCCTTAATCAAACTATCTGAATTGAGGGTGGAAATAAAACATGTTATTAGTAACTTGGAATATTGACGGTATATCCCTCCCAAAATGAAGTAAAAAAATATGACTTGGTTTTGGCGGGAAGTATATCCTTGGGGAGCTGCTGGCTTGAGATAAGCTATACCAATTATTACAGCCTCCGGAGAAAGAGAGGGGGGACGAATGTCCTGCTTCCCGAGGATCATCTTGCAAGGAGCCGCGCCAGTCAATTGTTTGAGGTCTTTTGGTGACGTCAAAGCTTGCCCGGAAGCTTTGTGAGGGACTTCGTATTCCTTCTCTCTGCCGCTTCCCCCCCTCCCCCACCTCCTATTACCAGGGTAGTATGTGCTAGCGGAGCAGGGGTGGCCAGTGAGACTCTATTGAGCTTTTTCTTTTAAAGAAGCATAAGTGGTTTACTTTTTATTTATACAGTCAACTCTTGATTCTACGACCCCAGGAATAGCGTCCCTCTCGAAGTATACTTCATTCACGACAGGAGTTTACCTCTGAAAGGTCTTTTTTTCCTACCAATATCCTACTATATAATAGATTTCTGGTAGGGAAAAAGGCCTTTCAGAGGTAAACTCCTACCGTGAACGAACTTTAACGACCCTTTTTTGGGAAACCCTGAAAATTGTGGAAAAAAGGTCAAAATTTTTAAGGAAATTGGCCTTAAAATGTGTTTATTGCACTTATTTAGGTCGTTGCATTGCGATTATCTTTGTGAGCGCTCTATTGCTAGTAACTGACGTGTGTCGGGTATAAAAATAGACACCACCCCATCAGTGCCAGCCAAATAGCACTTGACTCTGTCCACTCCCTCCCACAAGCAGGACAATGTTTCCTTGCGTGCGATTGCCGCTACATCACGCGCCAGTCTTGTTTTTGCCATTGTTATTTCGATTCTTGATTTGGTTACTTTTTAGTTTGATTTTGTGAACGATTTTTGACGACCCACGCATTTTTTTAAAATTTGATACTAAACTATAATTCAGATGAAATGAGTGGAGAGAGGACCTTCTTGACACTCATGAAGAAGCAAGAGATCATCCAGGAAGAGGATGAGAAGAAGATTACAAAGACGAAGATTGCGTGGCGGCATGGGATTCTGAAGTAGACACTTTTCACGATTCTCAAAATGAAAGGAGAAATTGTGAATACAGTGCAGAAGGAAGGCCACAATATAAAGGCCAACAATCTGAAGGGTGCGACGCACGTGAATCTGGAGCAGGCTATGCTGGAGTGGCTCAGCCAGCATAGAGCGCAACACGTGCCTATAAACGGACCGATGATGCAGAGGAAGGCCGAATAATTTGCCCTGAGGTTGGGTATAGAAAACTTTAAGAGTTAAAGTGGGTGGCTAAAGCGTTTCAAAGTGCGTCACAGGATCTACAGCCACAAGGTCATCGGTGAAAGTGCATCATTCGACCCAACACTGGTGAGGGAGTGGATGCCCTTGCTCCCAAACATCCTTAGGCACTATCAGCCTCAATCACTGCTGATGAGCTGGGGATGTTCTATAATCTTATGCCAGATCACACTCTTGCTGTGAAAGGGGATAAGTGCATGGGTTCGAAAAGGAGCAAGGAGCGCTTCACCGTCCTTCTGTGCTATAACATGGACGGCAGCGATAAGATGAAGCTCCTCGTGATCGTGAAGTTCAAGAAACCCCTGGGTTTCAAGGGCAACATCCTGCCTTGTGACTATGATCATAATAAAAAGGCATGGATGACCTCAGGGTGTTCACGAGATGTCTTCAACGCTTCGATTCAAATATAGACGCTGCAAATAGAGAATTCGTGCTCTTCATTGACAATTGTCCCACACATCCTGGTCTTAACAAGCTCAGAAACATCGAGCTAGTGTTTCTGCCAAAGAACACCACCAGCATGCTTCAGTTCCTGGACCAGGAAATAATTCAGCAAGTGAAAGTGAAGTTCCACGAGATGCTTGTTCGGAGCATGGTTTGGAGTCTCTACATGAGCAAGGAGGTCAAAAAAAGTGGGACGTGTTCAGGGCCATGGAGGGAATCCTCTCCAGCTGGAGGGCCATGAGACCGGCGGTGATCACCAACTGCTTCCAACATGTCCACTTTGTCCTACCAGTCGACGAAGAGGCTGCCGTCCGTGTGTTTCCCAACACTGCCAGCGCCGAAGACCCAGATGACACACTGTCAGTGGACGCCAGTTCCCAGTCAGGCCCCTCCACGGAACCGCATGAAATCGCAGCCTGGCTCAACAACAGCACCTTCGTGCACTTAGACGAAGAAACGTGGCAGAGATTAGCCCCAGACTACACGTATAAGGAATACATAGCAGCAGACGATATCTCAGTTTGAGGCACCCTCGATGACGTCGATGTAATCATGGAGCAGCAGGAGTCCAGCGATGAAGAGGGGGAGGAAGAAATGGAAGACGAGCCTGAAGACATCCCCATGACAAAATATGTTTTGAAAGCCGGGGACGTCTACTCGAGAGCACTTAAGCGCCATGGCGCTATCGAAGAGCTGTGGTCCCAGTTCTATAACGTGAAAGACTTCGTCAAGAAAACTGGAACTAAGAAGAAGCAGGCCTCCATAATGTACTTCTTTAAGAAATACGTGTTGAGCCCGACTGCTGAGGACGGGGAGATCGAGGTTCTAATCTCGGTCGGGTGAACTGGGAGTGGTTTTTCCTAAATGGTTTTCCACTCTCCCTCCACACAAATGTGGAGTTCAACCTTCCCAATTCCTAATCCATTAGCGTAATTAGTACTTAAGCGTATAACCCGAACGGGTAGTAAGACGCGGTGCTGAATAAAAATAATAATTTAAGAAATAGGTAGGTTTTTTTCACGTGTTGTCTAAGAAATGCAATTTTTGCGAATGAGGGTCGGGGGGTGAACAAAATCGGTTAAATTCCCAATATCGACTCCTTCGAAATAACTACTCTTTTACAGGTTGCCGTGAAAGGTCGTTAAATCGAGAGTTGACTATTTCAAATCAATTAATTAATAAGGAACAAAAATCAAAATGGTCTAGGAAGTCACTCTTTGGTTGGACTGTCCTGCTGACGATGGGGAGATGGGGGTTCAAATCCCAGTCGCGTCTACTAAGGGTGTTTTTTCTTAAGTAGTTTCCCACTCTACTTCCACGCAAGTATGGGTAGATTACCTCTGAAATGCGTTATTCCTCATCCACACCCCATTAGAATAATCATCATGCATCCGTATAACCTGAACAGGTAGTAAGACGTGGTGCTGGGAAAAAAAAAGTATGTGGAAAGAACCTTTTAGAAATAAATAATTGATATCAACCAAAAAGTATTGAGTGTACGATTATTTTTATTTACTGTAAATCTAACCATGATCATATTGCATTTAAGTGCCTTTTCAGGAATTGCATAAGCTTATATATACAGTACATCCCTCTTAGCCATTACATAGGATACGTGGGTTATGCAGCACTTTATCTAAATTTCCTAAATTATGTTATCATAAAAGAAAAACCTAGCTTTGAGAGATATTTTAAGAACTTTCCAATGACAGTTTCTCTTATACCTAAGATAGTTTGCAAAACAAATATATTCTCAAATGCTACATCTATATGGGTGTAGCCTGAACATTAAAATACTAAAATTCTGGATGGGTAGTAAGATTTAGAGCAAAAAAAAAATATTAAATTCGTAGTAGAACACAAAAAATGAAAATCTTTTTTTTTAAAAATGAGGATTTTTTTACTTTTTCCTATATATGAAGTAATACAATCGGTGAAATTATTGAACTCTATAGATTGTTACGGATCTTGAGATCTTATTGTAGGGTTATGTGCCCACAAACTAAAAAAAATGGGTCCTACATTGATGTTAGTCTGTAACTCTTTCTGTTTTTCCCTGAGGTTACAGCCGAAAATGTTTCTAATATGTCTTTAATATTAACTAGAATTTATTGATTTCTGAAAATTGTATGTGTTATAAAATAGCTCAAATCATTTTTCTTTAAATGATTATCTGAAGATTATTTTACATAACAAATAACACTTTAAGAAAATCAATTCAACAACAATGTAGTGATAGCTTCTTTTTTTTAATTTCTTAACAAGTTGAGAAAATATATAATATTTTGCAGTGCAGTTTATTATCTGTTGAACCAGTTATATGTACAAAGTTTCCAATGTTAATTAGGAAGAATAGTGAGGCTAATACTAGCTGACATTGTTTAGGAATGTTGGGGACAGTAGAAAGGCCGACATTACGAAATTAGAGCCAATCATCGCTATTCATTCATCTCTCTTTACTCTTCTCACTCTATTGTCCTCCTGACATTTAGGACGAAATGGTAGATTGACATTGGTTGTCTACTGTATTCATTGAGCACCGGACTTTGTTATACCTCATGCACTACGTTGGTTGTTTTAATTAGCTTACTAGCACCTCTCTATTCACATGCGTATTATTCATTGATGTGATTTCATCACTTTGTTCACTCCATCACTGGTCCCAAGTCTCGCCATAAGGGCTTTGAGTGAGTCCGTTATTCCACTAGTCCGACACCTTAGCTCACTCGGTAGCGTGTCTGTCTACTGAGCTACAGGCCTCGGGCTCGATTCATGGTATGGCCGAAAAATTTATATTTTGAGAAATGTGGGTTTCTTCTTTCCCAGTATGGAATTGATGGTCGGGGGACTGGATGCTGTGTCGGTTCTAGATTTAAGCTAGTTTATAATTAATGTGCTGATTTAATCATTCGGTTTAGAAAGTGCACGTTAAATATATTTAAAAAAAATTAAATTAAAAAGTTTTTCCGCTCACACCTTAAATTAAAAGACAATAATAGGTACGAAATGTTACTCTAAATAAACGGTAGGTTGCACTGCATATACTATATGTCTCCTTTACCTAAATAAGGAATGATTTACTTATTTACTGGTAAGATATTTGAAATATAACGAGAAAAAAGTATCACATTTCACTATAAATTATAAACTAAATACTACAGGAAGGTCAAAAATTCGGGCCACACAGGCAAATACACAGATACACAAATATAAGCAAATATGGGATCTTTTTTGGTATGACATCCATTGAAGTTGTTAGCTAGGTCAGGTTCGAATGGCCAGCCAGCCATTACGGATGCTCAAATTTTCAACCCCACACATGCATCCGTTTTCACTGACATCTCTGCCTATATCTACAGACTTAATTGCCCCCCTCCCCCTTTCCTCCAATCGTAGACATTGTTACAGAAACATATTGTAAAAAAAAAAAGCGTCATTGGTCACCAAAGAGCATAAAAGTTTACCGCGCAATGTCAGCAGATAATTATTTTAATTGGTCTGTCGAAACCAACTAGGTGCTAGTTTTGGTCTAAATTATTAACTACGCGCTTCCGTGGTTTCATAGTTTAACGCGCTACTCTCGCTGTAGATTAGACTGATGATGACGGAGAGATCTAAGTTCATATCTCGGTTGGATGTACTAAGGGTGGTTTTTACCAAAATGGTTTTCCACTCTCCCTCCACACAAATGCAGCCACACTTCCTATAAATACAACCTTTCTAATAGCTAGAACTACTAGAGTAATCAGTACTTTGGCGTATAACGCAAACGGGTAGTAAGACGTGGTAGAAAATATATTAATTCTATAATAGCTACACTAATTCATCTCCAAATCTTTGGATTTGTTGTTCATTCAGTTCTAGGGTTTTTTAGTCTTCTATCAAAAAGTAAAATTTTCAATCTTACCAAAGCGTGATACATATTCTTTTTATTTGTTTTATAAATTTCTAGAGATCGGCTTTATTTCCTGGCCGCCCCCCCTCCTCCCCCCAATTATGTAGTATATAATTTAAAGACCTTTTTGATTACCTAAGGTGTATTAATTATGTAAATTTTAAATACCACAATTTCCAGACCTCAATTTAAATATATATATATATATATATA
Organism: Timema shepardi; assembly: GCA_902151425.1. Lineage (NCBI taxonomy): Eukaryota > Metazoa > Arthropoda > Insecta > Phasmatodea > Timematidae > Timema > Timema shepardi. The sequence continues at coordinate 6,541 of CABFVX010000009.1, read as the reverse complement.
TATTTACCTATTGCTCGTAAATAATTGGTTTTATAAAAATAATATATTTGATAAAAGTCGTTTGTCTTTAATAGTCCTACAAATATGCAATGATAAGATTTTTCGTTTCTCACATAATTGTGGAGATATAACAAAATTGAGAATATCCGCTTATGTCAAGTAACTTTAAGACTTTTTTTTCCAGAGAAATGAGAGGTGATTTTGTTTGTAATGTTAAAGTAAGTCTAGGCACGAATTTTAATCAAAACTGTTGGAGCCGATTTCAAGAAATTCAATTTTGTTTTCTTTCCACCCTTGAGTAAACTACTCTTAATATAAGGGATGGATGATTTTTTTTATACTCTGGGGTGCCTTATGAAGACCTTAGATACCTAGTTTAAATCTTGTCAGTAACATGGTATTGGATCTAGGCCTATGAATAGACATACCGACAGACGGTTTCGTGAAAACAAAATTTGGGTTCAGTCATGGAACGTCTACATTAATTAAAATCCCGAATTCGTGTTTTTAAATTAAGCACTTTCTCTCTTCTAGGGTTTGCGAAACGAAAAGAAAAGTGTAATAGCTTGAAGAGATTTATTAAAGCTTCTTACTTGTTACGTTTATAGAAGCCGAACTGGTGAAACAGCCTAATCTTGGTTTAAAATGAATTTTGTTTTTCTATTTTATTTTATACCGAGTCTTGGTACCCATTCGGTTTATACGCATATATTAATTTCGCTAATGGAATAGGAATGAGGCAAGTTGACTGTTAAAGGAAATGTACTCACACTTTTGTGTAGGAATATTGGGGAACTATTTAGAGGGAAAATAAATCCTCACTACACACGATCCGAATTCTAACCTCGATGTCTACATCACTAAACATCTAGTCTAGCCCGACAGAGATGTGTTAGACCATGTGACTACCGATGTGGGTTGAATAATTTTATTTTAGACAGTGAACATAATAATTAATTGTGTTGTGAATGAGGCCTAATTTGATATGTAGGGCGGGAAAACAAGCTAGGCCTAGTTCATAATACACAATATTCTTCTTAACAGTGATAACAACACACTAGATGCTTGTATTGTGAATTATCCTAGTTTTAATTGTGAGGTTAGTGAAATAGTTTAATCTAGGTTTATTTTGTACCATGTTCATCTCTGCAGCGATCGAAGTACACAATTAATGTATTTTCATTGAGACTGGTGAAACAATCCAAGCTCAGTTTACAATTGAAAATATTATTCCCTTTCTTCCCTGCAGACACCAAAATATATAATTGCGTTGTGAAGGATCCTGTCTTCAGCATTGGGGTAAGTTTGACAATATTAGATTGATTCATAATGGACACTTTTGTATTGTATTGTGAGTAAGAAATTTGGAGCAGGGCTACTAAATAAAGTTAAACTCAGTTCATTAAACATAATGTTCTTAGATAAGGCAATACAATGTGACAATGTGCTATGGGTGAACCTTTTACAACCTGATAAATCATGCTAATCTAAGTTCATAAAACATAGTGTTCTTAGATAAGGCAACACAATGGGACAGTGTGCTATGGGCAAGCCTTTTATAAATTGATAAATCAAGCTAATTTCAGTTCATAAAACATAATGTTCTTAGATAAGGCAACACAATGTGACAATGTGCTATGAATGAGCCTTTTACAAACTGATAAATCAAGCTAAGCCCAGTTTATAAAGCAAAATATTCTTATCTAAGTCAATACAATGTGACAATGTGCAATGAACGAGCCTTTTACAAACTTGATGAATCGAGCTAAGCTCAGTTAAAATAAATATTTTTTTATCTACCGATACACAATGTGTTAGGTTGCTATTAACGATCCTTTCCAAAACTACTGAATCAAAATAATCTCAGCTCATAAAACAAAATGTCCTCATCTAAGACCGCACAATATGACAGTGTTTCATGCACAAGCCTTTCCTAAACAGTTGAATCGCTGAATAAAGCCAATACACGTTGTAAAACGAGTACAATATCTAGTGCAGGGCATAAGTGTGATACTCTTATCACAATATGTGTCCTTTACCACCACATAATGTACACTGTACATTAAGGTCCATTAGCTACCATATTTGTCCACCCTTGTTTTAAGGGCATTTTTTCCTTCCATATCTTTCGGCCATACTGTAGGCTCCGTCGTAAAGTTCAAAGTGGTGTTGTGGCGAACAATAGAAGCCCTCTTTTCTCTTTTCGGAAAGTATAAATCCAATCCAGTAGTCCAATTACTTCTCAGATATTGGATTTAGATACAAAAGAAAAGAGTCAAGCTGCTACAAATTTAAAAGCTGCTTTCTGGATTACACATATATATGTGTGTATGTTTGTCTATATATAAAAATGAAAATTCCTGATAGCAACTATATATATAAAGTAGACCTATAGTTTCTTGTATCTGTTTCTTGTGTTTATATGGTGCAAACATGTATATTATCTGTTAGGTAAGTGTTTGAATTATACCTATATTCTACCCATAACAGTAATAAAAATGGCCTAAGTCGTCAATCTCGTAATAAATTGTATTGCTAGTGAGGAAGGCCAAGATTTAGAACTCAGCTGGGTGTATTGGGTGGGGATGTATAGTTTTCCAGATGTGATGTATCACTACTCTCTTTTTCCACGTTTCTCTTTCTCTTTCTCTCTACTCACGCTAGTGCAGGTGAATTTTCTCACTAATATAAAAATAATATATAGGTTGACCTTTACTTAAAATCTGTAGGTTTTAATGAGCTTTTTTTTTAATGTACTCTAAGGTCAGTATAGCCAACAGCCTCTTAAAATAAATAATACAAGGAATAATTAAATTTACCACCATTCGCCTGAAGAGTAGAAGGGGGGAAAACCTAACAGAGCTCACTCGATCAAGGATATAAGTGCAAAGTAAGAAACCTCCCTTTACATTTAACTTTGCCGGCTAGTATTATTATTATTATTATTATTATTATTATTATTATTACTATACATTTTTTTAGTGCCACATCTTACTACTTGTTTGTGTTGTACGAAAGTCTTAATTACTTTAACGGGCTAGGGATGAGTAAGGTTAACTTAGAGGAGGTGTATACGAATTTGTGTGGAGCAAGAGAGGAAAACCATTTAGAAAAAGAAACCTCAGTACACGTGGTAGGGATTTTAACCCCGATATCCCTGTGTTCACTAGTATAGTCTATTGCAAGAGTGACGCCTTAGACCATGTGGCCACTGAATCATGTTTTTTTTTTAGTTATTATTATTATTTGTTATAGGCCTATATAATATGTGTGTATGGATGTGTGCATGCGTTCGTGCATACTCACGTGTTCATGTGTATAAGCTATTTCATATTTTGAATGAGGGGAATGCCATGCCTCCACCGTGGTTCGGATTCCACGTTAAACTGTAGGTCCTTCATTTCATCACACAATCATCCTACCATTACACATTAGCGTAAGTGCGTATAGCCCGAACGGGTAGTAAGGCGCGGTGCTAATAATAATAATATTTCATAATTAGATTTTTGTTTTTGAATGTGCCAAGAATGCTCAAAAATAACAATTCTTTCAGAATTATATAGAAAAAAATACGTTTAAGGAATAGCAAACAAAACACCATTTTCTATAAATTATGTTGATTATCTTTTGTTCTGTTCAAAACAACATCTTTTTATTGGTAAATCGTAAAATATCTCAACGGTTCCTATGAGTTGCCTCTTTACGCGTTTCCGTTTAACCAGTTTTATGGCTAGCTGTAAAAAAAAAGATCACATCAAAATAATTTAAGGTGATAATGACCCCTTCAATTTTATCGCCCAATAAAACGATCCAATTGATTACGTAACACGTGGGGACTTTGGAAGATACACTCGAAATGCATTTTGAAGGTTTCAAGAACACCGAACATAACTTTAATCCAAGACACTAAATAGGGAGGCATTAATATATGGAAGTAGCTAAGAGATAAAATCTTCAGCGTACTTTTTGACGTCCCCATTTCGTGTTTTGTATTTGTTTTTTAGCTATATTTAAATTATTCATCATTTTAACTTGACTAAACTCCGTGTCTTTATTTTAATTAATGTCAAAAGTCATGATATTGTCCATTTTTATTAGTATTTTAAAGAACTTTGACACTCGATGTGATGCCGTTTAAACGAGAAACAAATTAATTTCATATTGTTTTTGATCATCTTTATTATATCTGGGGTTTTTTAGCATCACATCCTAGTACCCATTTGGATTAAGCTACTACTATTACTAATTGCGCTGAGAATATTAGGAATTAGGAAGGCTATATTTAGAAGAAGTGTACCCACATTTAAGTGAAGGGAGAGTGGAAACATTTTTTTTTAGAAAAAACACCCTCATTACACCTGACCAAAATTCTAAACTCGATCTCTCCGTTATTATCTGTCTAATATACTGCGAAAGTAGCGCGTTAGACCACGCGGCCACCGTAGCGAGCAATCTTGTATTAAAATAAATTATACGGAACTCCGCACAGACTTTCTCGCTCTATATTTTAAAAATGGAGATATTTTAACAAAACTCGTAATATATATGAAACGAAATAACACATTAGCAAACCCAAGATAAATTGCACTATACGTACATAAAACTGTTTGTGTCCAAGTTTTAAATTTTATAATTTTATTTTTAAAGAGATAATGTCCTCGTTTTATGTTTGGACCAATTAAAAAAGATCAATATTGGGTCTAAAAGTGACAATACTTCATATTAAAATTTTAACTTCCAGCAGTTAAAATTTTAACATTTTATTAGGTGTTGCACATCTTCATGTCATTGCATTGCTATTAAATTCCTCATTTATAAATTTTGACCAGTAAAAAATGTATCTATTGATTTGAGTCTAAAATGAAGGAGATAGATAATTGTTGTACAAAAATTTCTCCTAATAGGTTAAAGGGAAAATAAACTTTTTGAGAGACTTACTTGTATTTGATTACTCTATGGCATTAGAGAATTTAAAACTTAAGTAGTATATCTTTACAATTAAAACTCACAAAATTGTATTATTATATTGCGAATATCTCAGAAACTATTGTGTTTATAAAAATCTATTTCAATTTTTAAAAAAATATTTTTAATAACACTACAATTTTGTAATGAAAAACTATTTAGTAACTCAAATAGTTTCGGAGATACGGAAACTTCTGCTTATGTAAAGTATCCTAAAATTTATTTTCATGGGAAAATAAACCGAGTAATTTTATTTATAACCTTAATCAACTCCTAGATACGAATTTTAGTCAAAATAGCTAGAACAGATTTTGAGAAAATAGATTTGTCTCTTTTCGTTTTTTACTAAACTACTCTTAATTTTAGGGTTAAAAGACACACAGACAGACGACATTGCAAAAACCACTTGGGCTAGATTTTCTTTACGGTCACAATACTCACCTTTAGTGTTAAAAAAGTTAAAATATATAAATTTGCGTATAGCTTGAAAGTTATAAAAATATGTTTCAAATAAAAGATTTGTATTATAAATAGCCTTATACGTTTTCAATGATAAGTAATTTCATATCGCAAATAGTTTCTTAGATATGATTTTAAAAAAATGAGAATCTACGTATCAGACCGGAAACCTTAAAGTCATTTTGCCGAAATGTTGAGAGAAGCCATTTTGTTTGGAATATTTATTAATGTTTTGAAATGAAATTTAATCAAAATCGTTAGAACCGATTTTGAGTAAATCCTTTTTTATTTCCTTCTGTAAACTACCTTTAGTTTTAGGGTTAGATACCCAATTCTAAAAACACGTTGGAGCGGCTCTATGAAAACCCTAGATACCAAGTTTCAGCCTGATCGGTAAAATATTTTTGGCTTTATTTTGAGGTACAAACAGACAGACAGACAAACGGAAATTCAAAAACCAATTTTTCTGATACAGGGGGTCATAATAAAACGTCGAGATTTATCAAAACCTCGAGTTCGATTTTTTTTTATGATCATAATACTTTCTCTACCTGTAAGATAGTGAGAAAATAAAAACCCTTCACTAAAAAGTTTAAAGTCAGGTTACACCATTAAAAACTTTTAACTTTATACATAAAGTTTTTACATAATCTTCGATTTTATTAATTCAAATCATAGCAGGTAATGCAAACAGTCAAAATTGTGACTTTCACCTTAAATCGTTAATTTTCATATTTTCAAATTGGAAATGTTGGATACGCAAAGTCAAAGTTTTTTGACGTACCAATTAGGAAGGAATATTTTCCTGCAGTTGTCTAAGATCTGCTAGAGCTAGAAGTAAAAATTGTTGATGGTCATTTTTTTCATGTAATAATAAAATATGAAAACGGAACATAATTATACAAGTTACATGCTTCCTATGAAGCAGAATATATTCTCTCAATCTAGTAAATAATCAAAATATAATATTTTAATTTTTATAGTTGTTAGCTATTTAACTTAACCGTTTCGGTTATCAAATGGTCAGAGGCATCACTCTCGCATAATATTGGACTGCCGATGACAAGAAGAAGATTTGGGTTTGATTCCCAGGCTGTTGTGATGAAGATGGATTTTC
>CABFVX010000008.1:710612-770234 GCA_902151425.1 Timema shepardi | reverse complement strand
CCATCATGGCTTATTTAAAGGGAATATTTACTGTTCTAAGTTCCCATCCTGCTGACCTCTGTGCAAAGTGAGGTTAAATGAGAAACAGGGTTGGAATCCCGACATTACCCACTACTGGTATGGTTCTGATCCAGGCAATTATTCGCACCATTTCCTCACAGCAATTAAAGTGTAATCCAGTTGATGAATCTGTGAAATGGTAGACGATCAACGTTGATTGGGCAGACGATCAACTTGAATAGCGAAGATACTGGAGGAGTCTGGCATCTGAAGTATCTAATGATTCAAATTAATCGCAAAGACACGTTTTAATTAGTTTTAATTAAATAGAGCTTTCCAAATTAACTACAGAATCTAAATATAGTAACAAGAAACTCTCCCTCGGCGTTAAATTTCCGCCTGACTTAGTATTTTGAAAGAGTGGCTCAATCAAAGAAATATACTAGTTCAGTATTTATAAGAGTATATCTTAATCTTAGGATGTGAACAATTTTGTGATTTGTGTCCTATGCAGTTCATGAATAAAAAATCCACATATTTGAATAATTGTATAACGTATAGTTTTAAATCTACCTCGTGGCATAAATAATGGTTTAAAAATATTATTCCAGCGACTCCGTATTTCAAAATAAACCCCACAAAAAACTTGTATAAACTATAATAGTAAATCTACCCTGTGGTTGCATTATTTTAAATGATTTGCCCCTGTTAAGATATTAACTGGCTCCATCATGAAGAAATCCTATGAAACATAGCATTATAATATATTTATTTCGGTGTCATTGTTTTGAATTTATATTTTGGGAACTACAGTAAGAATACGGTAGAAAGGACTGTTTAGAAAATACAAACGCTTTTTGATCAACAATATTAGAATTTTTATTCATTATTAGTCATTTCAAAGGCATCAATATTAAGGGAAAGATGAAAATACCATGCCTTAACGTATGCATACATTAAAGTAGTTTTAGTAACTTTTGTAACTTTCGGATACTGTTTACCTACCGTGTTCCCTCTATAACCGTTTTGCTTTCTAATAACTTTCGTAACATACTGAAATGAAAAGTTTTGGACAAATATAAACATTTGGGACTGCTGTTCGTTCCTTTATTCAAACATGGCAACCTTCATTTAGAGTTAACCGGATTCAGTGTTGCCAATTTAGCGACTTTGTCGCTAGAACTAGCGACTTTTACGGGTATGAAACGACTAGTTTTTATTCTTAACGCCTAGCGACGAATCTGGCGACTAGCGATTTCCCTTAGTTTTCAATCAAGTTCATGTTCATCATTTTAAATTTTAATATTGTAGAATTTTTATTTTTGAGCCACCGTACTGCAAGGACACATAATGCATTGCTTCGGTCTACAGAAGTGCTCTAAGCTATCTAGCTGTCATTCACAAATCACAATGACATCGTCCCGGATCCGGGGACTCCCTAAGTCCACTGATATATCTTATATTCAGTTAAGATTGATGTATCCATTTTTAGTTTGGCGATAAATCTAACGACTTTAATTTATTTTTTCGTTTAATGACAATATAGAGACTTTTGGTACTAATCTAGCTAGAACACACACACACACATATAGTCGTTGGCAGCACTGACTGGATTAATATTTAGTCAACCAAGTACTTGAATAACATATCAGTAACACCAGAAACACCAGCCAACGCTTCATTTTATGCCATGTGTTTTAAAGACATGTTTTTTTAAAATGCGAGTACCAACGAAACTTGCCTATAGTTGCCCCGTGACTCTAGTCTACCCACAATGCAATGCGGGGAAGAATGCCGGCCATAAAGTAAATGCCTCACTAGAGCAGGCAGGATGTTGACATTGCGGTCTTGTTAGCAATTTAATTTGGTTGGGACCGTCGTATCAATATCAGCCAGCGGTGCTCTTGATGGGCCGTTTATTGATTAGGTTAAGACAAACATCGCGTGGGACGAGGGAACTCCAGCCGCCACACTTCCTGTCAACAAGCCTTGACAGCACACTCTAGCAGGAAAACACAACAACTACTTCTCATCCCAGAGCTTTGTCCTTGCTCTCTTTTTATGGTAACATGATTATAATGGTAGTGAACATAGAATATTGACGTTTGGTGAAATTTAAATACTATTCACTGTGTGTGACGTTGCTTAGCCCTAAGTGACGACACATTTATACATATAAAGAAACCAAATGGCAAGAATATAATATTGTAAAACAGAAGGGTCGAACCGGTGATCATATATCTTCATTGCTGAGTTGTAGAATACGTCAAAAATTCTGGGAATGATGTATAAGGAGCACGACCACTTGAGCTCATTATCAATCTCAATTAGCACAAATTACCCCACAAAAAATAGGCCATTCCACTCTTTTTATTCAGCACCGCGTCTTATTATCCGTTCAAGCTATACGCATATGCACTAATTAAGCTAATGGTGTTAGGGACGAGGAAGGTTATCTTATAGGAAGTGTATCCAAATTTGCGTGGAGTGAGAGTGGATTTCATTTTTAGGAAAAACCACCCTCAGTACACCCAACTGAGATTCAAACCTTGATCACCCCATCATCGGGAGTCTATTTTACTGCGAGAGTGGCATGTTAGACCACACGACTACCAGAGCGGGTCATTCCACTCTAAAATTACAGTACAGGCTCTTATGGGCACTTATCCTCTCTTTCCAACCCATTGGTTTCCACGTTAGCACTGTTCTGACATTTTGTCACTTAAAAATGAACATAGTTATTTATATCTGTTGAAAGCACAAAGAAAAAATTAATACTCATTATTTTTACAAAAGATTAACATTATTGTTGTCTCAGTTTTACACATTTAAAACCCTAAATTCTCCCAGATGTGTATGTGGATTAGAGAAATACTCGAAGCAATATTTATTAAACTAAGAAAATAAAAATTTTCCGCAATTCAAGTATTTAAAGTTATGAAAAATATAGCACAATTTGAGATAGTATGAAATGTTTTTTGTTCCTCAAAATTATGTTCTCACTAAAACTAAATTATAATTTCCTGTGTTCGTATTTTAGTGTAGGCCACACAGTAATATTGTAAAAGTATTGAAGATAAGTGGGCAGGTTAGTTTCATCTCGAGGGCCAGATGTGGCCCACGCCCATGAGATTGCAAACCCTGGTCTAAGGAATTATATTCTCATTACACTTTGTCACAATTAATAATCATATTGGGGTTAAAATCCTGGCTGAATTCACTGGCATGGGTCCAACACCTTACGACAGTCGGTAACGCGTGTCTCAAATGAGCTAGAGGTCCCGGTTTCAATTCCCGGCATAGTAGATGATTTAATATTAATAAAGTGTCGGATGGAGAATTTAATGTTGTGTTTTTCTTAATATTTGGCTATTTTATAAGTTATGGTTTGATATAATCAGTGTTTTAAAAAGGCCAAGTTAAATACACCCAATAGAAAAATATTATTTGGATTTGGTTTTATCAAGTGCTTTTTTTATAATCCCAGGCAAATACCTATGCACTTACTCCCAGCAACTTTACTCATCCTTATAATATTATATATTTGATTTAAATTAGTTTAAGCTTCTGAGTCAAAACATCCGTTCCAGAAACAACAGTGCGTGTAAATATGAATACATCCCTGATGAGCTAAGCACCAATGAATCCCTCTGCTAATAACAGTCGGAAATGTGAACAAATGTCCTTTTATAAAGGCGAAACACAGCTGTTTGTAACGTACAGTATGTTTATTTACCAGTTGTGAGCCATTAATGTTTGACTTAGGTCATTTTGGCGCAGGTTTACATGGTATTTAGTGATTTAATCGTAATTGTTATCGAACGTAAAACTAAGCTTTATATTATAATCAATATAATAAGGTAAGGATGAGTTAGTCAATGGTTTAAGAAAGTGCACACACATTTGCATGAATGAAGAAAGGTGAAATAATTTGTTTTAACTGACTGAAAACCATCTTCAATTCCAAAAATTAGAATTAAAACCTCAACTTACTCACCATAGGTGATTTTATGCAATGTATATTTAAAGTGGGGTTAATAAAATAAGCTAATTATAAACACAATAACACACACTTATTGACATAATCCAAACTTCAAATGTAGCGCCATAAAGTGTATAAACTTGGTGTAACTTGACTAGTTTCTCATATACAAAAGTTATACAAAATTGTCTATCTGTCTTAACCGAATGAAATCCGGCTCTTCATGGGATCTATAATGCATTGGAGCAGCCTATGATAGGTTTTAAAGACTCTGCACGATCTAACCTAAAATCTGCCAAACTTTCTGAATGTCATTTGAGCTGATCTCACATATGGCCGGCTTTCTGAATGACGCACAATCTAACCTAGCATCTGGCAGGCTTTCTGAATGATGCACAATATAACCTAGCATCTCACAAACTTTCTGAATGATGCACAATATAACCTAGCATCTCACAAACTTTCTGAATGATGCACAATATAACCTCGCATCTGGCCGAATTTCTGAATGAAGAACAATCTAACCTAGCATCTGGCAGGCTTTCTGAACGATGCACAATCTAACCTCGCATCTGGCAGGCTTTCTGGACGAAGCCTGATCTAACCTTGTGTCTAGCAGGCTTTAGGGACGCCACATAATCTCTATAGTGTGAACTACGTTTTTATGTCGTTTAAATTTATAGTTCCCAATATGGTATAACCAAACTTTAAAGCTATTTCTAAATATGTTTAGATTATTAGCTGCCCTGTTTGCCACAAGAGCCCTCTGAGTCCGGTCCTATCAAGGACACCTGTGCATGGCGATCACACCTCACAAAAGGGTAACCTGTTAATTTTCAGTCCGGGGGTAGGTAGAGTGTTGCGTTTGTGCAACAGTTAACTGTTAACGGTGCAATTAACGGAGGGGAAAGTTCGTTATGTGTTCGCCGACCATAAAGTCTGGAACTGGTTTGTGCATGAAAGATTTGTGATGATTTGTATCAGAAGTTGTGTTCGTTCGTCTTCAGTAATATACTATCAGAAGATCAGCACAAATCAGGACCATCTGGTGGCTGTCCCGAGTGTCTGGGAGATGAATATCGTCACTCAAACACACACAGACATACTTGTTGTCTCAGGCTATTGATTGATATACCCGACTTTTAAACACCGGTTCTAAGAAAAACTATATCTCGCTTGACAACCTCGAGACATAATCCACACTATGGAAGTACACAGGTATATCTAAGTTGTTAGTGCTCTTGGCACAACCCGAGGGTCTCTAGCACCTGTGATTCCACTTGGAATGAGATCTAGATTAATCGTACATCGCGTGATACTTCTTGTACATCAAGACACTTCGGCCGCACACCGCTAAATTATCTGCCCCCTGTAGTGACCGAGATGTATTGGGATCTAGACTCGCAACGAACTGGTTTGCAGTTGATGAGGTGGCCGAGGATCGAATAAAACATCCCACTGAGAAGAATGGTCAGTGGTGGGGTTAAAACGGTAGCTTTCATTTCTCCCGTCATGTGTGTAGGCTTACATATATATACCCTGTTTGTGGTAGAAAGAATGAACTGAAGGTCCTTTTTCCCTGTCAGAATTATACTATATAGAAGGATTTGGCTAGGAAAATAGACCTCCAGTCATTTTTTCTTACCACGAATGGACTTCTAGCTTTACTATTTATTTCAATAACTGTACTTGTCTAAATTATGGACTGTTTAATAAGATGACCACTATTCTAATTATAACTACTCGGTTGTAAGATAAAACTTGTGCTGCTCTTTTGTTCCCATTTTGGTTTTACTTTCCTCTAATACTCCTTTATGTATGAAAAATCTCTGATATTCAGAAATAGCAGTCGAAAGAATTAATATAAACATTGAATATCATTTAGTGTGATAATGCAGGGCAAAATAAAATAATTAATGGTCGGAAAATAATGTTTTCTGTGCTCAGATTATTAGTTCTATAAAAAACGTTTTTTTAAATCTTGAACTTAAGGCTGTCAAATTTCACAAAATTGAGAATTGACACCATAAAACTTGTATCAATGTGATAACCTAATGGTTGTGTCATTTAATAAATGAAAGGCATCCAAGTCTGATTGTACTTGGTTAAATTTGTATGTAAATGTAGTAAAACTGACATAACGGCCGTCCACCTGGATCGATACCGCACATTAAGGTAATACGGCCATTACTTTTCTAGGGGTGGCCTTATGAGACCAGCCAGACACTTTTATTCTAGACCAACCGATGAACAAAAGGAGTCATGGATGAGATAGAACACAAATACATAACTTTTGAATAAAATGGGCTATTGTGTTATTATCATCAGGAACCTACATATGCTGGAAACAGAATTTAATATGTCAATAGCCTTAAGAGCTACTATATTCACAGGAGTTGAGAAATAAAACGCGTAATATATTTAATTTCAAATTACAAATCTAAACCATACAATTTAAACATAAGATAACAAAATCTATTGAGCCACGTTTAAGACGAAATAAAATATTCAAATCCAAGCTTGTCCGTAAAAACGTTCATTTGACCAGTATTATTTTAACAATATATTATTGTGTCTTGATAAAAAGTTATCATGGTTGCTAACTTTTTTTTTTAGAACCTTGTATAGTACGTCCTGTTTAGCTTATAGTCATATGGGCCTATTAAGTTAGTGTTTTAGATATGAGGAAGGTTGAATTTAGAGGAAGTGTGCTAGTATTTGCGTGGAGTGAGAGTGTAAATCATTTTAGGGAAATCCACCCTGAGTACATTCAAATGAGAGTTAAGCCCCAACCTTTCTGTCATCGGCAGTCCAGTCTATTTCGAGAATGACGCCTTTGAGTGCTCGACTACTGAAGGGGGTTGTCTCTAACTGTACAAGTTTATATTACAGGTCGAGTTAATTAACAATAGTGTAAGGGCGGAGAATTTGTATTGACACCAAATTAATAACATTTATATTTTTGTTTATTTAAACCTACCCATAATTTGATGGGAAATTGGAGATACAACCAGGTATTAGTGAGATCGACTGGGATTCGAAAATTTAGCCCAAGTACAATGGGAATGATTTGACAGATTTTGGTATAACAGGGATTTTAACTTACTTTTTAGGTTGAAAAAAGGTACAATTTGGGAGAAGAATTATTATAATTAAGTAAATAGGTTGTAACTGACTCATATTTGATTATATTGAAAAAAGACACTTGGGTATGGGAATCGAACCCGGTATCTTTATTTCAGCGAGCCAATCCTCTTTTTATCCTAGAAATTAGTTTAAGTTTCACTAGAAAGACTCATATTATTATTTCTAAAAACAGGTTAAGGATAGTAAATAGAGAAGCATTGAAACAGGTTCTATCTGCTCAGCAAATAATATTATATTAGCGCACCTAGTGTTAGTATGATGAACCAATACAAGCTTAGTGCAATAATGTACTTTGTAACATCCATTATTTTTATTGACCTATAGTTTATTTTTCAAGTAACCAAAAATGAAAATATAAGCTAATGAATCTAAATTGACGACCTTTCAATGAAATATAATTTCTCAATTTTTAAAATAATATAGATTTAAGAGTGAAATTTAGTTAAAATAAATTTGAGAAAGTAATTGTTTAGCAATATAGTTACAAAGAAATATAGTGTGGTGTCCGATTTTTCCAAATAGTAGACCAGCCATTGTGAGGTCTTCTGCCTTAAATAAGCAACTAAATAAACCTATAATACAACAACCGTATTAAGTAAATATAATTTGTAAGAGTTAAGTAAAACCATAAGTTTTGTCTGATATTATAATACGTTTATTATATTTCAATGGTAGTAAACACGTCCATACCAAGTACAAACAATTCAGATAAAACAGTTCTCTCCGACGTGCACTTCCACAAACATAAATGGATAATTTCACAACTTATGGTGACACTGTAAAGCGATGCCCCCTGCAAACTTTTATGAACAAGTTGGAATATCTCAGGACATAATTAAAATTGTTGAATAGACGTGCAATAAAACTAGTCCCTTAAAATAAAAATGATAAAGTTTATATGTAAACAGAAATATTGTGATTCAACTATGGCAATCCACAATATTTTCTAGACCTTACTTCTGGCTACATATGAAGTTGTATTTAATAGTGTACTAGTTTTAAACTACTGACGAAACATACCAAACTAATTACAAGAGGCCATAATCACATAGCTATCATCATATATTACAAATTCTAACTCCACGCACAATAGACCAGTTAAGGGCGTATTCCTACCTTCACAGAGGAAGACACTAGAATGTATAGTGTGATTGCACATTTAACGAAAGGAGTGCTGTGGAGTACTGGAAGCTAAGGGCGCAGTCCTACCTTGCGAAAGGAAGACACAGTTGGCCGAGGGGGTTGCCGGGTGGTCCTCCTTGTCTCCCGAGGGGTAGTTGGCCATCCCGGACCTGCTTCTGAGGGTGGCGTGCCCTTGCTGCAAGGGGTGGTGCAGGGAAGGGCCACGGGGAGGCACCTCTGGGGGTGCAGGCTCTGGAGGGGAGTCATCTGCCAGGTCTGCCAACATGCCAACACCAACATTATAGCAACTAGACATGATATTGGGAAACCATTTAGGGACTACCTATTTTTAATTTTATAAGGGTAAACAGTTAGTTAGATCCTTAAATTGGACGCCATATTTCTAAATTTAAAGTCATCTGGACAGTTATAGAAACGCACATTTTTTTAAAAGTCTGATTATATATATATATATAATAGAAATATATATATATATATATGATAGAAATGTGATATTATTACGGTTTTCAGAAAATAATAATAATCCAAATAGAGTTTTAAGTGTTTCAGAATGGATTTGGAGTCTTAAGACATTAGTAAAACTAAGCCAGCTATTATTTATCTTCCTACATAAACAAGTAAACTCCATTTACACAGAAAGATAACAGGATTAACTTGAATGATTATCCTATGCCCATATCTTATAAACGATACCATAGTGAAACCAAGCAGGGTAGATTCTTATCTTTTAGAGTAAAAGGAGGGTTCAAGACAGGACATGAATGACTGGTGCAAGAGTCAGCCTAAAAATACGAACGTTTTTAAACTATGACCTCCAAGTCATCACTCATGGTACGTTACTATTAGAGTACACGTATCAGTTTCAAGACATGTGGGGAGACTTCCAAGAAGATGATTATTTTTTCCACGCGAGACAAGTCACCAATAACTAGATTGCCACAAGTGTCTTGTTGTATCACCCCAAACATAATTACTGTGGGTTTTCTTAATGCAGGCAAGAATTGGGGAAGGAAAATAAAAACTGTTTTCGGTCAATAGATTAGAATAACGGTCAACATAGTTCTAATTCCAAAGGTGAGGACATAGCAGTGAGTTATCGAGAACCTAAGATGTTTCACGTGATTGGAAAACAAAGAACTTCAGAAAGAAATGCTACGATGGTTTGAAAATACTAGTAGTACTGAACAAATAGTAAATTAATCACCAAACTATTAGACTATCAAAGGCTGTGAAATTAAAAAATGTGTAACATAGTTCATAATAGCGTACAGCTTGATTTGCAGTGGAGAGAGCAACCTTATCAGCCATTGAATAAAATACATCTCTCCACAAATAGTGTTAAACAACGTAAGTTGACTTTATTCATAATAAAGTAGATCATTATGATAACATCAATACAATACCAATATGGCAACCTTGATCTAGAGAGTGATACAACATATATTTTGGCTCTCACAATATTTGTTTGGCAATTGATGTTAAAATTTGTAGCCCTTCTGAACGAACATGTGCACCTCAAAGCCTAAATTTTAAAATTTATATTATATATTTTTAAATTAATTAAAAACTGGGCCGGAAGAAATAAAATGAAGAGTTTTTTTTTCGTTATACTTGAAGTAAAGAAAACCTTTGCCAGTGGTAACACCAGGAACTTCTGCTTGTATTATAATATTAACAAGGTTTAATATTTTCTTAAGAATATCAACTCTTCATATTTTCTTTAAATCTAGCTGTTCCACTTGCTTTCCATTCCAGATAATCTGAAAGGTTTTTTCATCTGTTCAAGGAACTGTGGATCTGCGAATGATTTCTTAGGTGCATCCGTGATGTCATATCAAAAGGCATATTACATCCTGAGACAGCCTGAGAGTGGATGAGACATATCTTAATGATATGATTGCCGGATAAGGTTTGAAATACTGTGCAAGAGGATCGCTTATCATTTAACTGTGAGTGTTTTTTTTGGTAAGATTTTCCTTTTTCAAACGTTTGACTTATCTTAGTGGTTGATGCTAATATTATAATTAATATATATATATATATATATATATTAATTATAATATTAGCTCAGCCCATATAGCATATATATAATATTAAAAATATCCCGAAAATAAGTTTACAAACTAAACATGCTGCGAGATTTATAAAAGCGTTTGAAAAACGGCTGCATCCATCATAAAGAATGGATCATAAATTAACTTTTCTAAAACAAGACCACTTTCACACTAGGCGTCCTCTTTTATTCACAAATTATCGTTGTGCTACAAGACAGGTGTTATAATTCAAATAAATTAAACTTTATTTTAAAACAGTGTGACTCACTTCAGTGGCCAAATTATCTAAGGCGTCACTCTCATGTTAGACTGACCTGCTTATTACGGGGAGATCGAGTTTCAAATCCCAGTCAAGTCTACTAAGGGTGGTTTTTCCTAAATGATTTCCCACTCTCCTTCCACACAAATGCGTGTAGACTACCTTTTAAAGTTCTTCCTTTTTCATCTACCACCCATTAAATTAATTATAACATATGCACAGAAAATGACAGTTAGTAAGACGTGCTGATAAAAAACAACACTAACATGTGTGGAACGTCCATTCCGAATGTGACATCCCGCGCTATCACGGGAACACTAAGCATAATATGGCTGCACATTACCATGAGCATCTCGCAGCTTAACAGTCCTTGAATTATCAATGACAGAACAGAGCTCCCAGATTGTGTCCTTCACTACGATTACAACCACGCATTCTATGTTGTGTTGTAATAAATGAAAGTTAAATGTGATGACAGTTCTAGATTAATCTAGATTAGAGCTAAGATTAAACACACGGTAACTTTCTAAAGGTGACCGACGGGCAGTTCCACCGCAGGGTGAATGCATGTCACCCAATATAAGAATGCAGCCTTCCAGCTATATTGTTGTGAATAGTGTTGTCCATGGATAGGAGTGAACAATAAACACACAAGATAGGGAAGGTGCCGGGCTTAGTTCTTCTTTCATTGGATATCTTCCATATATGACAGGACCAGCCTTCCAGAATCTTATGAGAATGTTCTCAATACTAACTTTGGTGGGATTTACCGAGCAGGGATGAGCTCACCCTCATTTGTAGTGAGCTCCAAATCACACATGTCACACCTTATCACCCAAAACTAAATGTAGGCCTCACCAGTAATTGAACCAGAGTCTATTTCAATGCCTCAATGCAATTGCTCAAGGTAGAGGCCCGATGTTAATACGAATAGTTGCTCGGTGCTGAGAGAAGATACTGAAAACTTCTCAAGTAGTGGTTGTTTCTTAGAGTAATGCACTACACGCATCTTACAAAATAGGCCTCACCAACCATTTATATATGCCAATTTATAAAATATATTAATTAATATTCAAGCATGTCATATTTAAATAGTTCCTCAACTCTTTTGTATCAGAATTTTTATAATAAAAACTCATGTCGATTAAAAATTATCCACATGAAATAATTTCAAAGGCTGTATTGCCAAGAATCTCATTGCACAGCCTGTATTGGTCAAGAATACTAAGTATCAGCCTGTATTTGTAAAGCATATGATGGCTCATCCTACATGTGTTAAGAATCCTAAGGGACAACCTGTATTGTTCAAGATATACCAAGAACCAGCCTGTATTTGTAATATATAATTGGACACATCTTATTTTTGCCAAGAATCCTAAGGGACAACTTTTATTGGTCAAGAATACTAAGTATCAGTCTGTATTTGTAAAACATAAGAAGGCACATACTACATGTGTTAAGAATCCTGGGGCATAACCTGTTTTGATCAAGAATACTAAAGCACAGTCTTCCTCATGTTTAAAAAGTGATTTTGCTAAAATAAACAAATAGATTTGGCCTAAACTAGCTTCTATGGTTAATATTATTTTCCCTTTCATCCTTTAAACCATAAATACATTTAACAATTTCTAAGTTGGGGATAAGTAAGAGATAACTCTACATTAGCTATCTATTAATTTTTGAAAATAAATAATTATCAATTGACCTATTTTTACTACAAATCTAGACACCGTGAAAAAATTCAAATATTATATTCTAAAAAAGGGTTGGTATTAAAGGTGACCAATAACTGAGTTTTTTTAATATTAGAATTTTTGTCTATACACACAATGTTAGTGTTAAACATTATAAAGAACTGAGTTTTTATAAACATTATAAATGAGTATTTATTAATAGTTTTGGTAGGAGCCCTGGTAGTTGGACATATACCGTTTCACTCCAGAGAGTATAAAACATTTTATATGATAGTATTCTTAGTAGGAATGTTTGTTTGCATTTAGCACCGCATCTTACTACCCATTCAGGTTATGCACCTATGTACTAATTACACCAATGTGATAGGGACTAGGAAGGTTTAATTTAGAGAAATTGCCCCCACATTTGTATGGAGGGAAAGTGGGAAACTATTTAGGAAAACCACCCTCATAGCACCCGACCTAGATCGAACCCTGATCTCTCCGTCTTCGGTGGTCTAGTCTAACACGAGATTAGTGCGTTAGACCATGTGTCCACCAAAATGGGTTAGTAGAAATGAAAGGAAGATTTGTAGACGTAGAGTTAATTTTGGAACCAATTAATTTTTACCTACTTAACTAGGACTAAGTGCATATTTTATTAAATTTAATTTTTGCATAGTATAACATTATACAATACGGTATTTGCTTAGTACGTTTAAAATGTAATTTTCAATCAATTAATATCTCTGTTTTTACTAGCCAGAACATCTTACAATTACTTACTTACTTACGCACTTTATGGCATTAGGCCTCTATCCATGTCTTGACCTAGATATATCCAGTCCAAGGTTATTTACCACGTTTATCACCCATAAAGAACAACCGGTAAAATTATTGTTTTATATATTTAGAGTTTTACATCCCTTGAAAGCAGGTGAGATGTCAACAATTTACCGACCAAGTAATAACATGCATTTCCAGACTATATTATTTTCTTAGTTTCCAATCTAACATCGTTATTGCTATTTAAAATTGCTCCTAAATATTAAAACTCATTAAATCTATCAATTATTATGTTGTTCTCATTAATATTTAAATTATTGACCACAATTTATTTATATAGTTTAATATAAGGTGTTCTGGCTACTAAAAATAAATATATCTAATTTAAAGAAAACTCATAAAATTTTACCAGAATTAATTCTCAATTGAACAGGACATTAAAGTAAAAAAACAAGCGACTAGGATTCAAACCCAAGCCTCCCCGGTCACAGTCAAACCTAATAGCAAGTTAACTCTGCTACATCTAACACAAATAAATAAACTGTTGCTAAAACCATATAAAAAGTATTTCTGTACTGGCCAAAGCACATAATTTTAAGTTCTTTTTGAATATCTGAAAACCTTATTAAACTATTTTAAAGGAAACCAGCTACTGCAATATCATTATGTAGGACTTGTTTCTATTATTATATTATTGATAACTAAGACATGCACAAAAGCTTGTATTAATTTTTTCAAATGAAGATGGACTATTTTTAAATATTCATTTAAATTTTAGCAAATTTCTATTAATCGTAAGTAATTTGGAATTAAATATTCCTTTTTTCATACAGGCAGTATAAATGAAAACTCTCCTACTTAAGAGTGTTAAGAAAATAATCACCTTTTATAAATTATTTAAAAGCTTGATCGGCAGCCATTGTCACAATACAAAAATAAAATAATTCAACAAAATCAAAGTAACGTTATGTAGATTCATATAGCATAGCTAGTGCTGCTGTGTTATGATCAAGAAATTAACTTAAAAGTGCGATAAACAGAAATACAAAATCTGACATTTTAAAAATGACACCTGGACATGGGAAATCGAACCCGGGACCTTTGGTTCGATTCTCCTGTCAAGGTGTCATTTTTCAATTTTCAGAATATGATATCTTGATGAGTAATCCTCACTAAAAGTATAAATAATAGCTTTGGCTATTTGATTCAGAAATAAAAATATTTTTAGTGAAGGATTTCCACTGGTTGTTATATTAAATTAGTTACTGTTTTGGGTTTGTGAGCAAGGTCATCATTAAGCATCTGGAAATAGTTGATCATCCCTTAACAGAGAAATGTTTAAAAATAAAAACACCCGCTTTAGCAATCAGACATCAAGTTAATAAAACCGGACAGCATATAAAATAATTATTACTTACAAACCAAATATTCTAAAACAATAACTTAAAAGTAACAAATACCTAGATATCCTGGATAACACTATGATTAGCTTTACTGTAAAAATTCAATTAATATTTTTAAGCAATGAAAAACATCAAAACAATATTCCATGATGAATTTATAAAAGTATTCTTTGTCTGTTGTATGATAATTTCAACCATTCTTCATTAAGGGGAAAAATATAGTGCTGAGAATTATTATTTAAAGGCACAATAAAAACATAGTAATTAGCTCAATAAAAATGTAATATTAAGTTTTTTTTACAAACTACAAGTGAAACCAAGGAATTACCAACAAAAATAATGTATTTTATTCTAAACACAGCATTTTTATTACCCCTGCCAGTAGTTCAAATGATATTTAACAATTTGTAAGAGACGGCATGAGTTTCTTCAAAGCTGTTGGTCAATGGACAGTAAATACATTTAGTAGCATAAAATATGGTAATGGAGAATAATAAACGACATAAAGACATTTATCGACCCAACATCACCGTCATATTCTATTCTAATCGACGTCGTAGCCAATGAACACTGACAGAACTGAACAAAACCTACAAACTAGTCACAAAACCATGCATTGATCATGCCAACTAAACAAATACATACAGCGCTACATTGATATTTCCTACAAGTTGCTCTGATGACGCCATGGAACCAGGGGCTTAGAAAGATAAATCCACATACCATACTGGACCCAGGCTACAAAATGGGGGGCCCACATACACCATTAGGCTAGGGGGTACATTTATTTATGATCACCAGTTAAAACAGGATACAATAAGAATTTAGCATCCAAGACACAGACCGAGCAAAATTTATGTATAGCCATGGCTTCTTACCTATAACATTCATCGCACCATATGTTTATAACCGTATTTTCCAGAGCCAGCAGTACCTATCAGTGGCAAAGCTTATTCAATCTAAAGATACCGGATAAGGGGCTGATAGGCGTCAGTCTTCTTAAACTTTCTGTCACATTTTCTTTATTGTTTACGAAGGAATGGTTCTTATTAAAGCGCTTAAGTTAGTCTAAATTTGGCGATAGGTTTTAGAAGAATTTTAAATGTCATTTAAGTCAATTATTGCTTATTATTATTATTTACAAATTAAGTTTAGTAGACATTATATTAAACTATAATAGATTCCTAAAGTCATCAAATATAATGAAAAGTACATCTGCTTGATTAATTATGGCCAACATTTTAAAACAATACAACATTAACAACTCGTTTATGTGTGTTTCCTAAAACATATTTTAAATCAGTTGCTATAAAAATGGCCCACTATATTTCTAAAAGAGGTACCTATCTTATATATGTTCAAATTTTCATCTTCCTTTGATTGGAGGACCAGAACGGGCCGTGAAGAAAGGATCAAGATATAGTCACAATGGAAGCCTGAAATTGTCGAGAGAATGGGGCGGCAGATAACGACATTCCTCTTTCAGGAAATGTATCGGTTATTTTTCTCTGGCTCTCATAATGTTACTGTATTTCCAATGTAACTATATTAAATTCTGAAAATTGAAAAATGACACCTTGACACGGGAATAGAACCTGATACCTTTGGCTTAGTACGCCCCTGCTCTAACCACTGAGCTATTCAGGATTTGTATCGTGCCCAGGGTCATTCTTCACTCATATTTTAAGGCAGAGAGTCTATGATGGACACATTTGTAACTATTTTAAGGTAATACATACATAAACTATCAAACAAACAAGTTACTAAACCAGGTTTGGGGCAAAGCGTTAATCACTAACTATGCTCAAAGTTGGTCTATACATAATTCGTGACATCTACTCATGGCCATGACAGTGAAAACGTGAAGCTACGGTGAAGTGAAACGGTGATAAAACTCACAAAAGTCTCTCGGCGTGACTAAAATACTCCCAAAACATCGCGGAAACATTTTCGCCATTTAAGTTTCCGAACAAACGAGCAACTAGTCCCTGGTGGTCTGTTATTACGCCGTGCGATAACGATACCAGAGATCTCCGAAACACTCGGCTTCTAGTAGTTTGCCAGCTGATGGAGGGGGAAGGGGATCATTTGAATTAACAAGCCAACTGGAGCTTGTACAGCCTTTATCTCCGCCGCGTGGAAACTCCCCGCTACACCTCTCGCGAGAACAATCAAACAAACACTGTTATTAAAGGTTATTTTCTAGTCTAAATTATAAACCTCATTTTGAGTTTTGTGAAAATACAAAATATAGAAATCCACCAATAAACTATGTTTTCAAACAAACTTGTCTGAAATTGTCTGAAAGTTTGGAAATGAGTCACTAACACGTGGACCAGATTTACACGCTTTTAACAGGCATGTCTCTAAACTTAATAAATGATGGAATGTTGGGTGTTTTCGACAAGTTTACCAACTCGTAACTCGGCGTGTTTGGATTACTATGCAGCATACACCCTACTGAATAACACAGAAGCAGTGGCGAGCAAAACAGGGCCAAGTCTTCTCATATGTCGGGAAAGTATGACATTTATTTGGAAACAATCAATGCTAGATAGTCGTCACATGTTGCCCTTGAGAGCTTGACATAGTCCAGGAACAGCTCAGGCTTGTTATTCCATCATAGTGCCGAGGATTCTGATGCAAAGAAACGTTTAGAGAAGAAAAACAGATTTTTTTGTGGTAAACATTGATCATATTTTTTACTATATTATTATTATTATTATTATTATTATTATAGAAGTTTTGATAATATTGATCTAAAATGACAGATGCAGATCACACGACTTGAGAAGTATATATATATACACATATAAAGAAATCTTGTAGCTATCAAATAAGTTTCCTATTGTGTGAATCGGAATATAAATAAACACAGTAGTTTTATAATTAAAGTGTTTACCTACTTAAGCACTGAGATATACTGCATACGTTCAGAAATTTTGAATTAAGTTATTTAAAAAGGGTTAGTTATTTTAAAATATGATTTACGAAAAATTTAGTTAAGGTGTAAACATATCACTAAATAACTTAAAGTGTTATAATTTATTTTTAATTTACTAAAAGGTAGGTAAAATCATCTAATTTTCAAGGAAACTTTAATCAAAATTTTAGAGTTATGAGAGCTATATAAATCACGAGAAACCTATATTTATCCTTCTTCGAACAAATATATATATATTTTTACAATTTAAAAAGCTAGGATAGTTGAAGATTGTTTTAGTGCTTAACAAGCTTCAAAGCTTCTGTACAGCAGTGATAATATATGTCCATTAAATTAAGTGGTGCCCTTGCCCTTAATACTAGTTTCCAGTATAGTTCAAACTATTTCTTTATTCTTTTTGCTAAATAAACATTTCTCAAAATTGTAGATCCGAAATATCGACACCTTTATATAACCTCGTTACAGTTTACAGAGTCTAGAAATTAAATTATTATATTAAACGTCAACAACTAATAATTACTGATTACTCTTTTATCAAATGAATCACTCAGGCTTATATATTTTTTACCGCCTGAAAAGTTCATTATAGGGACCTCAGTATCCCTCTTACCTGATTCTTCATAGATAGAACGAACCAAATATCACTGAAGGGGGGCTAAGCCACATTTTAAGACCTGACTCTCTTGACAACATTGTTTGGACAGTTATCAATCTGAATTGTTCTGTATAATCGGATGTGATGGCAACCTCAAAAGATTTAAGCTTTAATCCTACTATTTATAGCGTTAGAATTTTTTTTAAACTTGAATACATTTCCCTTTCCAAAGTGATCGTTATTTGAAACTGATGCAAACTAACAATGTTCTGCATTCCTTATGTGTAATCGTAGGCTCGTGAGATACTTAAGTCCCAAAAGGCCATGAGAAAATTGAAAGTAACTGATGAAGTTGATTCAAAAGTGAATGAGAGAGATACACCAGTCAACATACAAACACAATCAAATAGGTCAAATAAAAATTATACAAGTCCAATAACCAACATATTGAGAAAAATAACTTTTAAAATTTTGATTTAATCTATAGTATACAGGACCAACAAGTATTTGACCAGTGACAATACTGATTGGCCAAGTCACGCGTTATAATGAATTTCCACGTTTCACTTCCATCACTAATAAATGTGTTTAGTAATGCTTCAATAGTCGACATGGAATTTGACCACTAATGTTAAACCATCAATTGAGCCAGATATTCTTACCATATACTATCCATAATTAATTGTGACACATCAATAATACATTTTACCATTCACTGCAACTATCGCATATATAATATTATATTTATATTTCAAGGTCATCTCGATCACAATATAACTCTAATAGCAATTTATAGCGAAGGGTCTCTAAATATTCTCAAATGTGGTCGATATACTTACTGGGATTCTAAATTCACCAAAAAAGGTTTGTTTAATCAGATATTTTAAATTAAGGTTTGTGGTGTGTTTTATCTTTATTGGGCCAATATCAGAGCTAGGAGTAGCTTGCTCAAGAAGTTAAATGTTGATTAAGCTTCAAGCAGTTGCAGTAGAGGTTTAATGAAGCTACAGTAACCCTATGACTTCTTTGGTGCTGACTTACAGCTTTGAATAGTTACCAGACCAAATTATGTATCCCTACGCCGAACCATATAATCCGCAAAAACATATGTTTAGCAGCTGTCACTTCTGAAAGTCAAAATTTAGCTATATACCTAAATGTTGACTGTCAAAAGTCAGCTGTAAGCTGTCAGTCAGCACCAAAGAAGCTATGTGGCTACTGTACACTATAATGTGTAGCAAGAGGCTATGAATTTTTAGATTTCACGAGATGTGGACAAATTATACCGAAAAATTCGCCTGCGCATTATAAACAAACAGATTAATAATAAAATAGACCTGTCGATGTTGCTTGAAAACAAATTAATTACTAAATAGCCCGGTTGATGTTACTTGAAAATAAATTAATTACTAAATAGACCTGTTGATATTGCTTGAAAACCAATTAATTACTAAATAGCCCTCTTGATGTTGCTTGAATAACGATTAACTGGCTAGAGCACGTGTATCTTTCCCTCGACGTAGACGTAACGTGAAAATTCTTCCTTGGCCAACTTCTATGATAAGTGAACGTTAAGTAAACTGCATCATAATGGCTTCCATTTAAAAACATTGGGAGAAAGGTTAAGTTACGTTACGCGAACATTAAGTGAAAGTTAAATTGATTTCGATTCCGGTATAACTCTATCTTATAGGTTGCCCCATATTGGAACCAAGCACGGTAAACTTAATAATCCAAGGTGAACTCTGTGTGTGTGTGTGTGTGTGTGTGTGATAGGTTGCCCCATATTGGAACCAAGCACGGTAAACTTAATAATCCAAGGTGAACTCTGTGTGTGTGTGTGTGTGTGTGTGTGTGTGTGACGGGCCGAGCAATAGACATGGACCTGACTACAGCCCAAACCATGCAAGGACCACATGTAGGGCAGTTCCTGGGACACAGTAGCTAGTATCTAGTATATCTTAGACTAACACCCACTACTTATGCTAGAGCGTGTCTAGGTTCTATCAGACGGCCCACTTACCTTGCAACATCTGGGCTAGAAAAACAAACACCAAAATATTGGAACACAACATCGCATTGGACAAATACTGTTAAGTGTATAAACAAAACAATTGGAGACTACAAGGGGAAAATGAGACTTGTCAATAAATGAGAGGCCAACCATGTGCTAAAATTTGAACAATATATTAAAAATTGTTCATAATTATTTTCTACTGTACGGTTAATACAATTTTTTTTATCACCGCGTCTTACCACCCGTTCGGGCTATACCCCTATGCACTCATTGCACTAATGAGTTAGGGATTAGGAAGGCTTAATTTATAGGAAATGTACCCGAATTGTATGAAGGGAGAGTGGAAAACCATTTACTAAAAAACACCCATCCGTGCACGCCACCGGGATACAAACCCCGATCTCCACGTCCTCGGCAGTCTAGTCCAACATTAAATTAGCGTGTTAGACCACGCAGCCACCGAAGTGGGTAAAATATATCTTACCAACAGCGAAACCTAAGAGGGCAGGATTAAGGAGGATATTTAAGAGGATATTTATTTGCATTTGTATGAAAAGGTTGTTAAGAAAACCAGTGTTACCAGTGTTATGGCACTTTAGTTGACCATTTCGTTTGTAGTACGAAATAAGTGTAAAAGCTCATTATTTATCTTTTATTTTTGAGAAATAGGCCGTAAATACGTATTTGTTTTACCCCTGTACTCTCCAAATTGTATCAACATACATTTGTTTTGCCTAGATATTAGAATTAGTTAATTTATATTGATAACTAAACATTTTATGCCTTTTCTGACATCGAAAGCTTTACGCATATGAAATTGTACTTGATTAAATAGGGAATGTCATCTTGGAAAAATATATTCCTTCCAGAAAAATATTAATTAAAAAACCCAAGTATGTTTTTATAAATTGGTTTAGTATTTTAAATACATATTTTACAGTAATATATTTTGCAGTTTTGCTAAAAGAGTACTAAATACATTTAATTTCCAAAAGTAACAACGATCACGTCATCTTTGTTTGTTATTGAAGGAAACAATATGAGTTAAAAAAACAGATCGATTCAATAAAAAAGTATATACACTTGGCTTAACCTTTCAACAAATATTGATTAAAGAATAAAATTGTTAATATAATAAGCAGGCACGCAAACAAAATTGATTCGACTAGCCAATTATCCCGGCCTCAGTACGAACATTCATTTGAATTTTTAAAACAAATAGATTCAATGAATATGGTTGAAAAACCTAAACACGGCTCAAAAGAACAAGTAAATACACTAGTCTGCAACATCTCCAAGATAGCTTGGCATAGCTGCTAGCATTGCTCCAATCGATAACAAGCAAGTTTATTAGTCTTTAATGGCTCAAAGATCACCTGGGACTGCTGCTAGCATTGCTCCAATCGATAACAAACAAGTTTATTTGTCTTTAATAGTTCAAAGATCACCTGGAATGGCTTCTAGCATTGCTTCAATTTATAACAAGAAAGTTTACTGTCTCCAAGAGTTATAAAATCCCCTGGAATGGCTGCTAGTATTGCTCCAATGTTTAACAAGTATCTTCAATAGTCTCCAACTGTTACAAGATCACCTAGAATTGCTGCTAGCACTGCTCCAATTGTTAACAAACAAGTTAACTAGTCTCCAATGGTTATACGATCACCTGGAATGGCTGCTAGCATTGCTCCAATTGATAATAAGAAAGTTTACTAGTCTCCAATAGCTTCAATACCACTTGACATACATAGTTTCTAGCATTGCTCCAAATTGATAACATAACTTTTACTTACCAACCCACAGGTTTGGCCATGTCAGACCTGCTATACAAGGTTACATGTGGTCAGTCTTACACGTCACAGACCTAAAATTATATAACACCTACTCAATCCAACCCTTATCCGAAACAACCTTTACACAACACAGTTCTTATACAAACACATCTTAGACAACACATACCTTACACAGCACAAACATTACACGACACATACCTTACACAACATATACCTTATGAACCACATACCTTACGCAACATACACCTTACGCAGCATATACCTTGCGCAACACATACGATACACAACACATACCTTACATAGCGCATGCCTTACACAATGCAATTTTTACATAACACAGTTCATACAAATTACATCTCTTACAGAATACAATCTTTACAAAATACAACCCTTACACAGCACAGATATTATAACACTATCCTTACATATCACATCCCTTAAAAACATAGACATTACACAATAAAATACTTACTAAATATCACCCTTACACAATACAACCCTTACATAATAAAACCCTTACAAAACCAAACCACTGAACGATGCAGACCTTACACAAAATTGTTCTTTTACAACACAACACATACACAACACAGTCCTTAACAACCCAACACAACCGTTATAAGACACAGCCTTTACACAACACAACCCTTACACAACACAGTCTTTACACAACACAGCCCTCAGCAATACAAATGTCACACAGCAAAGTTACCATAACCTTTCTGCAGATGTGTACCATAAGAATACATTGAACAAAAGCACCCAACACAAACTTAAAATGTGAAAACTAGGTTGAGATGAACCTTATTGGAAAATTATTTTTTTTGTGTGTAAAATCCTACTTTCCAAAGATTGATTCTAGAAATATTTACTAAGAAAATATTGTATTAATACTAATAGAATCATCCAACAAAATCATTAATGTTATGATCGATTTGAGTTATTTCTTTCATTCGGCGTTTCAAAGGCTTTGAAATTACCATCAAGATTTGCAAATACTTATTTGATTCATTAATATAGATTTTAAAATTGTTACACAAGTTAGGGGAAAATCTATTTAGGGCCGGTCTTATGACGCCTGGATAAATATTAATCTGGTTGATAAATACTTTTATCTGGTCGATAAGTTAAAAGTGCGTCTTATGACCGCCAGATAGAATTTATCTGCCAGATAAAATGTATTCATCCATCACAGTTTTATCGGGAGGTTTAAGTACCTGATAGCTTTTATCTGAAAATTAAATTGTTGTTGCCTTAGTCCCGCGTTGTTTTTCATGAGGTTTTGCCTTTCAGAATTGGTTTTTAGGTTAAAATCTTAGTTTCCGTGTTTAGTAAGCACAGGCCTAGGCTATAACTGTATATAAAGTTAGAACATTTAATTCACACTTTTATAAAAACTGACAAGCTATTTCTAAAGCTATAGTTAGATAAGAACAAATTATTTAAATGTGAGTAAAATAAATGAAATTTGTAGACGTTGTACCAAACTATTGCCCACATTTTGACAGACACCGGAATTAGTACTTGCAGGACAACTTAGCTTCTACGCCCATGTGACGCCATCATCTGTTTACTTGCACTCATTTAGCCGCCATTATTTAACAAAGTTGAGCGCTGTCGCCCGCCACTCGTTAGTTTGTAGTGATAGCAACACGGTTGATGCACATGAGCGCACCAGTATAAACAGTACCATCCTTGCGTGTTCTGCATAAAAATATATTTATCATACAGATAAATACAGTCCATAAAACGCGTAAAATATTAAAGTGGCTGATAACCTTTATCTGATCGTTAACTTTAACCTCACGATAGCAATATTTATCCGGTAGTCATAAGACCGTTCAAGAGTGAGAATAAAATTTCGCATTTTTTTTATTTTTATAGTAATTAATATTTTTAATTAATTATGAACGTTCACTAAATGATAGTAAAAATAAATGGCACAGTGCACCGCACATACTTTCTCACTCCTTTACCTAAAATTGTAAATATTTACTAAAAACTCATAAGATTGGTGAAACAAATTAATGTAAATTGTTGCAGGGATATAATGAATAAAAAAGAATCCCATTCCACCAAAGAGTATACATGAAATAAGGCACACTGTTAAAAGAAGCAAACAGAGGGGGAAAAAATAACATTTTGGTCCACCAAAGAGCATAGCAAAAAGCTCCCCATCCTCCACACTTCAATTTAAAAAATATATTTTCTTGTAACTTGGGAGATTTTGGTTTTATAAAAATATATTTCAAACAAAGGTTTTTTTTCTTTTAATAGACCTACAACGTTGCGATGACAAGATATTTCTTATCTCAAAGAGTAGTAGAAATATATTTAAAAAATTGGAGATCTCCACTATATATATAAAAAAAGGTAATTTTCCCGGAAAGATGAGACATGCCATTTTGTTTGTATTGCTAGACAGTGCCTATATCTAAATTTCAATCAAACTCTTTAGAGCCAATTCTGAGAAAATCAATTTTTTTCTATTTTCACTCCTAAGCAAACTGCCATTAATTTTAGGTTTGGATGTATATTTCCAAAGACACTTCTGGTGAACCTAATGAAAACCTTATACACGAAATTCTATCCCAATCAATAAAATGGCTTACAATCAAGGCCTAAATACGGACAAACGGATACAGACAGACGACATAATGAAAACCACTTTTTAGGATTTAGGGATCAAAAAACGTCAATATCCTTCAAAATCTCAAATTAATTTTTTTACGAACACATTACTTCTTTTTTCTGAAAGGTCACAAGAAGGTAAAAATGTTAAGGGAATGTTTGGTTTAAAAAATATTGTGTTTAATTTATCTTAGCAAAATTAGTTACTTTTCAAATATTAAATATTTACTATCTTGTATTTAGATAAATGTGCCGGAAGTAGGCTATACACTATGTTTTAGACATGTTTTATTTTATAAGCTCCTCCAGATTAATTTTTATTTATAAATGATGAAATACTACTAGTGCCACAATTTCACAACTTAGGCGCAAAACGGTGCACAACAGGACTTTTAAGATGGCATGAAAAAAATCCAACATTTTGATAGTAGGGGGGCTACCCTTAACTTGGCCCCCCCTTAACATAAACAGTCGTACCGTCTCTTGGGTTAGGGTGCAAAACGTAATACTTGGGTGCAAAATAGGTGCAAAGTGGTGGTACACTTAAATTTAAATTTTTATGGGGTGGGGGTCAACTTAAGTGATCTGAAACTACTGTGTATAGTGAAATGAAATTTTACTAAAGTCGTTACATAAATAATATTGTCTCTTGTGATGATTTTATTTCCTCTGTGACTACCGTGATAAGAAAAACAAATGTAAACGTGAAACCATAATTTTCTAATAAATAGTTTGGATTAGTCCGGCCCTTATCATTTCAAACCAAATCATTTTAATTGTTTTGAATGGGAGGGTAAAAGGGGGTAAGATGACAGTTGTCTGCGAGAAGATAAGGGTCAGCAAGCTGGGTTTTTACCACCTTTACCCCTTTTCCTTTAGTAAGCAGACATACACACTTTATGAACAAGTAGATAGAAGAATTGAACCACAAACTTAGAGATATATTTTGTTCCTATGCATATTATCAATAATTCTCAGCCTGTGGGTCGTGACTACCAGAGGAGTTTGCGATGGATCAGAATAGCAAAGATGCTTTATAAATATAAATATTTGATTTAAATATAGATTAAAATATTTTTAATTTATAAAATGAATGAAAAATAAATATTAACAGCCTATTAGAATGCACATCATTTGATTCGAACCCCGATATCCTCATCATTGCCAGTCTGATCTAATGTGAGACTGACGTCTTTGACCATGCAGCTACCGAAGCAGGTCACATCGCTGTTAAGAGAGTTTGAGAAAGAAAATCAAAATGTATACTTGGTAGAAAGGAAAGATAAATCTTCGTACAAACCAAATACAACAAATTAAATTACTCAATCAAGATCACTGCTATTTACTTTCGTACATCTACTTTTTGTCACCCCTCCTTCTAACAATACAGGTTGGATGTATTTATGTGATTAATGATGAGGAAGTAAGAATTAAGAGAAAATACATCCGAATTTTCGTCCGTTTAGAATAGGAAACGATTCAGGAAGTTTCACCCCTCATTAAATTCAGCAGGGATTCGATCTATGACCTACCTGTTCTCAACACATCCAACTATATGAGCTTGAAATTTAGTCCACGTGTCCACAGTGGTTTCTTTTAGTTGTGTAAACCAACTATTTTTCTGATGGAATAATTATGAAGGTCAAGATTAATTGTTAACTAAACACACCTTGAGCTGAAAATATTTCGTTATGAGTGTGTATTCCCCAAAATCTACCGGTATCTCTCTCAACCTTTAACAGGATCGTCCCGGTGTGAGGAAAACCAACAATGGTGTTATCTCTCAACATATATTCTTCGTCACCATCCCGCGTACAGCTTTAAAGTATTGCACTTACAGAAATCTATGTGTCGTACGTAGATCTGTATGTATACTGTATCCAATATTTAATTATATGTATCACCGTATGGAGAAATATTTATTCATGAAAACTTATTGTTAGTTTATTGAAATATATAATTTAATAATATTTCACGTTCATACAATGTCGTGGAACTAGTGTTCTATTTGAAGCAGTTCCCTTGAAAAGGATCTACCAACCATCTCACGGGTCTCGCCCCTCTCCCGTCATACCTAGTTCCCAACTTGTCGTTAATCCTATTCCAACCTAATTATTTAATGTTAAGAGGAACGGTGTTAAATGTATTAGCACAACTTTACTGTGGCGCTCTTAGTGACGGGGGTGAGAAGTAACTGTGGTATGGGAGTGGTACTGAAACAAAGCGCCGTCTAGTCGCATCAACCACATTTGATAAAAAAAAATATTGGGATTTTAATCCAATCTTGTTACAAAATCGATGAAGATATTTCAAAGTTTAGAGAATGATTCCGTCATTAGCAGACATACTGCAGTCGAGGACGGGTCTGGTAATATATGCATTGAGAGCATTACACTGCAAGACTAGGATCTTATAAGCAAGACTATACATGGCAAGCATTTACGGGCCAGGCTAGGTATGAATAGCTGGGAGCACTCGAATTGCGGAATAAAGTATGCCTGCCATCCGGTGCACATGCATTTTGGAACAACCTGTACTCCCATTCTCCTCCTAGCTCCTAACCTAGCCTAGCTTAAACTCCATTTTCCATTCCGTAACAAACTGTGATGCCAGTCAAATCATAAGCCCTTAACCTAAACTAACCTAAACTCCATTTTTCATTTTGAACAAAGTAATTATGTATTTAATTTTTACTCCGAAGTTGTTGATGAGTTGTTCCACAATTCATGTACAGCTAATATCATTGCTTTATCTTAGCTCTCTCTCGGTTAGCTGTTGTTACATCTTCTCGCTTCCAGCTATGTCTGAAGATAATGTGCATGGGTAAAAACAGTATACTGGTAACCTTGACTAATTAGCGTTGCGAAATATGTTTTATATTTGAGGAGAAATTGACCACGCGAAAACGAGAGAATGGCAACGCTGTTTCCCAATAGTAACCATGCAGTTCCCTCAGCGATGATATCCAGTCTAGGTTAATAGTAAACGTATATTATATCCTGTTGCCCAGTTAGTCAAATTTCTTTTCTTTGAATTATAGTTTTTGTCACAGTGTGCCAACAGGGATTCAAAACAACACGTTAGTAACTACATAGAATATTGAGATAAAAGCCGTGCATAGACAAATAAATAACCAATGAAAACTTGATTTTCAAGGATCGGACCTAAAATTATAATTAAGAAAATATTGTTTCATTTCGAAGAGAATCATCTAACAAAACAATTAACTTAATTTAAACATCCATTTTTTTCGTCGTTTCGATAGCTTTGCAATCACGATCAAAACTTTAAAGTAATTAAATCATTAATTAACATATATCTTATAATTACACATATATAGTATATGTCATATACATATATTGTATACATATATAATATATATGAATCCGATATCTTAGCTTAGTCGGTAGCATTTATGTATACTGAGTTAAGGGTCCCAGGTTAGATTCCCGGCATGACCGAAAAATTTGTCATTGGTGAAATGTGGGTTTACCCTTTCACAGTGATGAATCAACGTCTGTGGACTGGATGTTGGGCCTGTCCTAATCGTAAGTTAGATTTTTAAGATATATGAAGCTACGACAGGCCTAGCAAGCCGGTAGCGGAAGATAAAAAACTTACCCAGGCCACAGGCTGGAAACAGTAATGAATGTAAGTATATATACATAAATACGCACATATATATACATATATGTGTCACTGCCAAAACACGAAGATTAGGGTTGTTCGTGAAATCACCGGTCACTTCTAGCTTTGGCCACCTAAATTAGCCAAAACACAAAATATATAATAAATTACCAGGTGGTCAGGCTTTGACTGGCCAGTTTTAGATTATGGCAGTACGAAACTGGTCAAAGCAAATAGTTTTCTTTATCTCCCCTAAATTTTAATGGGTGTAGCTATAAATATTTTCTGATGGTTAAAAAAAACCATGAAGAGATGAACATATTATATTCTTAACACTGTGAGACCATTTTACTTTTACCCTAAGGGTGACTCCGTAGCCTCAGCTAAAAACGTGGGAGGAAGCACCGTAAAAACAAAAATTGCTGTCAATATTAAAAATATGTTACAAGATTATTAGTATTGATACTATCTTTGATAGTGACAGTTGCCTGCATTTGTCGTTGCATGGTTTAGACCAGAGGTCCAAACTGCTGCACCGTGATTCAATAACTCTCACGGCATAAACGCGTGCAGCCTGAGTTCTCTTATTGAAGAGTAGCTAAATACATATTAGGTGTTATTGTATATTTATTGTGGGGAGAGAGTGACCTGGTGGTCTAGGTGTAAGGTGTCAGACTTCTGTGCTGGGGGTCCGGGGTTCAATCCTCGGTACTGGCACAGATTTATCTGATTGCCAAACCCTTCCTTCACCTCTGAAAAGACGTGTATTAGTCACAACTTGTGAATGTGTGGAATGCCAGGCCTCTACCGTGGTTCGGATTCCACATTAAACTGTAGGTCCTCCATTTCATCTCACAATCACCCTACCATTGCACATTAGTGTAAGTGCGTATAACCCGAACGGGTAATAAGACACGGTGCTAATAATAATAATATTGTGGGTAGAGGTTGAAACGTAAAAAGAAATATCTTTTAAAAACATCAATGTTTCTGGATACGCGAAAGATGTAAGACTATTGTATTGTAAATGAAGGTGAATTTACAACTTTGTGAGCGTAAAAATAATTCAGAAACTAACCCTGTTCGTTTATCACAACCCATTAGGGTTATATTCCCAGTTTCTCTTAATCGAACATCTTAAATGGTTATTTAACCCAACAATGGTATAAGTATGAACTCAATTGACTTCTTTCTATCAATGTATTTGTAATCGCTAGGATGGCAAACCCGACAACAAACGAACCAGGCCAAATATCCCCGATCTACTGTCAGGCCACGCGGTGCAGTGCAGTGCAAGACACGCACACAGGAGCATGGCACTCCGACAAACTTGTACCTCTACAAGATTTATTCTTTCCACCGAATCCTATCCACCGATGGAGTCGCGCTGCAGTGGGGTTCCACCTTAGCGCGTCTCTCTAGATTGCCAGTGAAAGGGAGATTGAAGTTTTAATATCGATTGGGTGTACTGAGGGTGTTTTTTACTCAATTTTTCACACTCTCCCTCCACACAAATTTGTGTACATTTACACTAGTTTTCTACCTTTTTGTTTCTTTCCCATTGAATAATTAATGTTTACGTACAGCCCGAACGGGCAGTATGATGTGGTGAAAAAAATTATAGCAGTTCTAGATCACATGATTAGCCGCAGGGATATATGAAATCATTTTTATTCTTCGCTGTAACTGCAAGAAATTGACCATCTTACCACGTTCTTACAAAAATCACAAATACATCCTATATAGGAGTGATTGACTTTTGATTAACAAAGCTATTTTGATGTTCAGAACAATAGTGCCATGAGGTTTTATAAAAGTGGTATTTACAACAAATTCCAAGGGAGAATGTCCCTTAAGACGTTATTCCAGGCGACGTTCCAATTATTTAAATGGCAGCGTCTGCCCTAGGCAGTGTCGGACGAGTGCCGAGACGTCAGCTCGAGTTGACCAGAAACCCTTCCTATCGACTTTACAGGCTCAACTCGTTGCTTGAAAATAGAAGGGGGCTATTTTGTAAAAGTGAGAGGAAGGCGGTAAGGGTGGCCGGAGCATGACCCAGAAATCCGGTTAACACCACTTAACCTAAACACGGTTTGCCTCTCATGGTATAGTGCGATCTGGCACACATACCTGCCCCTTCATCAAGTGGAGGGCGAGATATACACCCCTCACCCCTCTTTTCCCTCCTTCATCTGATCATTGACTCAGTTTTAAGTAGATTATTGTGGGATGGGAGTTTCGGAGAAAGTTAAAATTAGCGGCGGGTAGAGGCCGATGAAAAGGGCTTTTCTGGAGTGAAATTGTTTTTGGCTCCATTAGGCGGGACCGTTTTTAGCGGGATAGGATTAAAGAGATTCGGTTATGTTGGAGATTGAATTTATCATCGCCCACGAGCCAGAGAGAAGCTACCCACATCTCTTCCCAATGTATTTATCTTCCCCAGGCAAAGGATTTATAAAGAGCTAAAGCTCGCGGAATTCATTTTGCAAGGGGCTGTTTCTAATTAATATGGTTTACATTTCTAAATATTTCAATGAGTTTTCTATGGCAAATATTGTATTTCTTGCTGATTAAAACACATCGGTCTTGCATGCAAGGTCTTGAAACAACCGAGTGGAAACACCTGAAACTTACTAATATGAATTGGCCTCTGAAACATTCTGAAGTTTCAGCCACTTGAAAACTTAAATAGGGATTTTAATCAGAGGCGTTCACCAATGAGAGAATCTCAGATTTTTAACCATGAAAAAATACAAAAAAACAAACGTATGGCTTTCGGTGATAAAATTTGATTTTAATATGTGGTTAATGCTGGGGTTATCTTTATGGGTAGCTGACCACACTCTTCTCGAATCACAGAGTCAGCCACTCCAACAGTATCTCCCTGGAGATTCCTCGTACTCGTACTGCAAATTAGCTCTTTAGTGCTATCTACAACAGCTTAACCTAATTTTTTTTTGTACCAGAGCTATAGACTCATGAATAAATGTACCAGTCTCATTGTCAACTCGTACTGGGGTCAAGTAATAGGCTTTCTCTAATCCAATCAATCATCCTGGATTATAAGCTCACCTCTCTTTAGTTCATAATACCTGTACATACAAGAGTGAATCAATAAACTATCAGCGTCCAGTATTATTTTAATGGAAATAATGGGAAACTATCAGCCTGTCCCTTTATTGGAAAGGTTGGGGAAGTATCAGCGTGTTCCGTTATTGTAAAGGTCTGGAAACAATCAGCGTGGCCCTTTATTGGAGAGTTTGATAAGCGTTCAAATGGATATTCTATTACCACAAAAAAACGCTGATACAAATAGATCGATCAAGATCGAGGTTTTTATATCGTGCAGCTTTCATTGCTGCGTTATTTTACGATCGAGATCGAGAGTTGCGCTTAGACAGTGATACTGTTATATTGCGTTATTATAGTGGATTCAAAGCTCTAGGACGGCTTACGAGCGACTTCAATCAGGACAACTCGGCGGAGGCTCGGGCCTTATCCGATCAAACGGTAAACCCGATAACTTTACCTTCAGATCTAGGTCGTCATCGATTGATAAACGGTGAGCATTCTACAATTGAACCTAACATTGACAGACTATACCTTTGAGACTGGTTACAAACAAAAAACTAACTAAATAACAAAAACACAGTAAACCGTTGTCGGCCCTTTTCAGGGCCAACAATAAACAAAATGGACAAACTCACAGAAAATGAACGTAACGGGTTTCCCCTGTTTCCGTTACCTCCTCACTTGCCAACAGATACCTTGGCAAGATGAGGAAGCCTTGGCTGATTTTATATGCGAGGTACAGGCTGTTTTCACAGATCCTTATCCTCGTTGCATGAGCTTTAATATTAAATGACTTGGTACCAATGAATTATTTGTACAAGTACACGGTTTGCATTATTTGTAGCCCGACTCAAGATATCCACCTTGACAGAAGCGTCAAGCTAGGTCACCTGCGAAAGGGCTGTATTATTTTGCGAGCTACAGGCAGCATACGCTAGCCCTTCTCATGATGTGAGGGTGAATTTGTGAATTGCTGAACATTATATCTAGTGACTGATGGAGTTGATTGATTGTGAATTTGTGAATGATTACCTGAAAAGGAATAACATGTTTGATTAGTCAAATATACACTTGATGAGAGATGAAATGTGAAAGTGAAGTTGTGAGTGGATCTGTTGCTACTCCAATCTCGGACGTTTTTAGGGCCTTCCTTCATGTTGGTCATAGTTTCCCAGCGATCTGATTATGGGGTTTACATGTGCTGAACTTTGAATGTAGAATTTGTCTCTTCTATCTTTGAAAATTTCTATCAGTGTCTTGCTGTTTGTCAAGTTGTGAAGGTTATCTGTCCTTGTTCTTCTATCTACCCCGGTTATCACCCTTAGGATCATATTTTGTGTTGTCTGTAGTTTGGTAACGTGGGTCTTCGCTGCGTATCTCCACCCTACGAAACCGTAGAGCATAATTGGCTGTATAACACTTTTGTATATTGTGAGTTTGGTTTGTTGGCCTAGTTGTTGTCCTTTTAGTATTGGGTATAGTTTTATAAATACTGCCTTAGCTTTTATGTTGGTTTGTTCTATGTGGTTTGCCCAAGTGAGTCTTTTGTCAATGTTGATACCAAGGTATTTAGTTTGGTTTTTAAAAGGTATTTCTTCCTGATANTTGAAAATTTCTATCAGTGTCTTGCTGTTTGTCAAGTTGTGAAGGTTATCTGTCCTTGTTCTTCTATCTACCCCGGTTATCACCCTTAGGATCATATTTTGTGTTGTCTGTAGTTTGGTAACGTGGGTCTTCGCTGCGTATCTCCACCCTACGAAACCGTAGAGCATAATTGGCTGTATAACACTCTTGTATATTGTGAGTTTGGTTTGTTGGCCTAGTTGTTGTCCTTTTAGTATTGGGTATAGTTTTATAAATACTGCCTTAGCTTTTATGTTGGTTTGTTCTATGTGGTTTGCCCAAGTGAGTCTTTTGTCAATGTTGATACCAAGGTATTTAGTTTGGTTTTTAAAAGGTATTTCTTCCTGATAGAGAGTGAGGTTTTCCGGTGGTAGTAATCTTTTTCTTGTCACAACCATTGCCGTAGATTTTTCAGTATTCACTTTGACCCTCCATTTGGAAAGCCATGTTTCTAACGTCTTCAAGTACCGTTGTGTTGCTAGTGATGCATAGTAGATGTTTCTTTCTTTTGTGTATATTAACGTGTCGTCTGCGAATAGTCTTATGGTCATTCTTGGACTGGTTGGTATGTCTGCAACGTATATGTTGTACAAGAAGGGAGCCAGAACTGACCCTTGCGGTACACCCGCCTTTATGTTCCATCTCTCTGACAGTGTACCCTCTATAGAAACTTGGAATCTCCTATTTTTCAGGTAGCTGCTGATTAATCGTATGAGTCCTTGCGGGAAGTTGTAATTTATCATCTTGTGAATGAGTCCATAATGCCACACTTTATCAAATGCTTTCTCCACATCTAAGAATATGGCTACCATGTACTCTCGTTGATTGAATCCTTCCGTTGCGTCTTCAATGAAGTTGAGTAGCGGGTGATTCGTTGAATGTTGTACCTTGAAGCCAAATTGTGCGTCAGGGATTATATTGTGGTTTTCTGTATGCTGTCTTAGTCTCTTTTGTATGAGTGCTTCGAAAAGTTTTCCAATCGTGCTGAGTAGACTTATTGGTCTTCCGTTTTGCGGGAAGATTCCATTTTTTCCTGGTTTTGTTATGGTGATTATTTTGGCGTTTTTCCAAGTATTTGGGAATTATGCAAGTTTGAGTGCTGTGTTCAGTATTTGGGTCAGGTGAGCTATTGCAATTTGAGGTAGGTTTTTTTTTAACATTTCGTTCCTTATTTCGTCAAGTCCCGGTGCATTGTTTGGTCTAGGTGTTTTAATAGAGGTTTGAATTTCGTGATCGGTGATTGGTTCTGGTGTCTCTGCTACTGGTCTGTCTATGTATTCGTTTACTGTTCTGATCACTCCTCTATTGAAAACTTCCTCTTGGGTTGGATTTGGCTTGAATTGGTCTTCTAAGGTTTCTGCTATGGCTTCGGCTTTGTCTTTGCTGGTGTAGGCCATCCCCTGTTGGCCTTTGATAGCTGGCGTGCCTGTTTTTTTATGTCCCTTTGAGTATATTTGTTATCTTCCATGTTTGTTGGAGGTTTGTGGCTGTTTCTGTGACAAATGTGGTCCAATTTGTTCTTCCAATTTGGTTTACCATTCTTCTTACTATGGCCTTAAATCTGTTATAGTTGGTTCTCGCTTGCGGTGTTCTCATTCTTTGCCAGTCTCTACGGGCTTCCCTTTTAAGGGCTAGTCTGTAGTTTAATTCTGGGTGGTCAATTCTCAGGTTTTATTTTTTTGCGAAGTCATGATATGAGTTTTGTAGGTTTCTTGCAAAGTAGTTGTAAATATTTCTATCGCCGCGTCAACATCTTCTTAAGTTTCTATTTGTAAGTATATCGGGAGCACTTCTTGTAGTTTAGATTTGTACCTTGTCCAATCGGTTGTCCTTGTAGTCAGTTTGTGCCAGTTTGTGTGGTGTTCGATGTTGATGTCCCACTCGCAAAGTGGTGGGTTGTGATCTGAGTCCAGCTCTTGTAGTACTGATAATGTCTCTGATGATATTTTTTGGTTGGTTAGTATTATGTCGAGGATATCTGGTCTTTGAAGATGGTTACCGGGATAAAATGTTGGTGAATCTGGTGCTAGCACATTATACTCCGTCTCGTTGGAGTGTTCCTCTAGAGTCCTTACGTTCCTGTTCGTCGTCCGGCAGTTCCACAATATAATTTTACTATTTAGATCCCCCCCCCCCTAGTAGGTAGTTGCCAGTTATCGTGACTTGGTCAAGGTCTTGTTTAAGTAGAGTCTTGTTTGGAGGGTTGTATACTGCCACAAAAGTAATAGGTCCCTTCTTTGTATTTACGCCTACCGCAGTGTCCTCAAGGTTCTCTGTGTCCTGTATATCCGCTCTGTAGTGTGGAAGGTAGTTCTTGATTAGGACAGCTGTCCCTCCCCCCTGGTATGTTTTTTGTCTGTTCTATAGATGGTATAACCTAAGATGTGTAGTCTTTTGGTTTCCTGTAGATGAGTTTCGCAGATTAGTGCTACGTCAATCCCGTATGTTTTTAGTAGATACTCAAATTCTTGTGCTTGCTGTAGAATACCATTGGCATTCCATACTAAAATCCTTAGCTGGTCTTTTTCAATTATCATCACCGCTAAAGTAATAATCGGTTGCTGCTTCTATAATTATCATGAGTTTTGTAATCTTGTCATCTGCCTGCTTTATTTTTGTAAGGTACGATCTTAGACGTTTCAGTAATCCACATAGGTCCAGTTCTTTGAATATGTTTAGTATTTCCTTAAAATCTATTGAGGAAGCTTTTCCCTGATCTTTCTGCTGATGTGCGTCTTCTCTTCTACTCATTAAGAAGTCTCTATAGGTGCGGTGCGTTTCATTTGTTTTAGCTGTTTTTTTGTGGTAGTGTCGGGAAGTCCTTTCTGATGAAGGTCGCCGTCTGTGTGTTGGTGTACGATTTTTCTATCTTTTGTTGCCTCTGTTCAATCTTCTTTTCTATGTGTTTTTGATATGTCGGGCATTTTGTGTAGTTCGCTGTGTGCTTGCCGCCGCAGTTTACGCAGCTTGCTGGAGTGGTCTTGTTTTTCCTAGGGCAATCTGAGGTCAAATGGGGTATTAAACATTTTACGCATCTTGGTTTATTTGAGCAATTGTTTTTGGAGTGTCCGAACTTCTGGCAGTTGTGGCATTGTAATATGAAGTTTTGGGGCTGTACATAATGTTCTATTTTAACACGGGTATTGTTCAGATAAGTTTCTTGGAAAATTTGGAAGTTTTTGTCAGTTCTTGTGAGTGTGCACACGAATATCGGTAGTAGTTTGACTATGTCTTGTGTACTATTTTCACGTTGTGTTCGTGAGGTGAACTGCCGTACATCCGTTGCGGTGTATCCTAGTATCACTAGCTCTTCCTTAATGTCCTCAATTGGTATATTGGGTGGAAGACCCTTTATTACGATTTTAAGGGGTTTGTCTTTTTGCATTGTGTACGTGTGGTACTCTTGTCCTGTATTTTTGAGAAGTGTTTGTAATGCTTTAAAGTCTTCTATTGTGGTTGTGTGAATTTTTAACCCATCTTGTACGTAGAACACTTTGAATGTTCCTACCATGTTAGTTTTCATCGTCTTTACTATGTTTGAATAGTTGTTTGTACCTGAGATGACTATTGGTGGAATTTTAGGTTTTGTTTTTTGAACTTCTTTGGTATTTGTGTTTGGTATGTCTGAAGTT
This sequence comes from Timema shepardi, assembly GCA_902151425.1. Classification (NCBI taxonomy): domain Eukaryota; kingdom Metazoa; phylum Arthropoda; class Insecta; order Phasmatodea; family Timematidae; genus Timema; species Timema shepardi. The sequence continues at coordinate 733,856 of CABFVX010000008.1, read as the reverse complement.
TCCATACTTTGCTCATTGTCTGAGAGTGTCTCAAAAACATTAGTCACTTTGATGGATTTAGGAGGTTTGTCTTCCTTTGGTTTGAAAAGTAATTTTCTCTCTAGGACATTTGCTTCAGTAAACTCTGTGTCATTGTCGGTTGTATCGATGTCCACGTCCTCTTCTTCATCGAGGTTTCTTGCCCAGTCCTGCGTTTGTTGTCTTTTTAGCTGTCCGCGTGCGTAGTCTGTTAACTTTTCCATTGCGTGGTTTTTTTGTTGGCCCTTAAATGGGCCGACAACACTTTGAGTATTTTTTTTGTCAATTTGTAGTTTTTGTTTGTCCCTTTTTATCGAGTAGTTGATTGTCAAGTTAAAGTCAAGTTTGTTGAATATTCACCTTTTCAGACGTTGAATTTGAGCAGATTTAGCCCATAAACGCAGATCTCCTCGCTCTCCTCGATGCCTATGATCGATCTCGATGTTCGATCCCACCAATAGGTACTTTTAGACACAAGTTCTATCGTAGAATCAAAATAACGCAGCAATGAAAGCTGCGCGATATCTCGATCTCGATGGCCGATCGTCGATCTAAAAACCTTGATCTTGATCCGATCTCCATAAACCTCGATCTCGATCTCGATCTCGATCTCGATCAAAATGAACGTATACACTAGAAGAGGCATTTGACTCAGGACTGGTCCAGGGATCTTGACGAGGATATTGACGTAGAGCAATTATACGTAGAAACGGGTGACAACGAATTCGTTGCAGCAATGCTTCTATATAGGAAACTCTTATTTAAAGCCGTAAAGGACAAACCTCCTAAGGCGGTCAAAGTTAATAACCAATTAGAGACACTCTCAGACCACGAAAAACCTATGGAAACTGTAGACGTAACGAATGCAAGCTCTAGGGAAAGCAACACTGCAACTCCAAATTCGAAGACTGTATTACCACCGATTGTCATTGCAGGGAAAGCGAACTATACAAAAATTGTCAAGACAATGAGAACAGATAAGGTAGGGACCTTCAAGGTATTTCATATTAAAGATTGTCTGAAAATACACACGACAACGCTAGAAGGCTTTAAGGGTCTACAAGCCCTTCTCAAAAAATCAGGACAGGGATACCACACCTACACATTGCCAAGAGACAAACCCCTTAAAGTTGTTATTAAGGGACTACCACTGAACATGCTGGTAGAAGACATCAAAGAGGTGATACTAGCACTAGGTTACACAGCAACAGACGTGCGACAATTTACCACAAGGACACATTCAGAAAAAAGCTTGCAGGACAACATAAAACTACTCCCAATCTTCGTCTGTACTCTAGCGAGAACAGACAATAATCTCAAACTGTTCCAAGAGACTTCGATATATAATACAAGAGTTAAAATAGAACACTATATACAGACACAAAATCACATTCTGCAGTGCCACAGGTGTCAGAAGTTTGGACATACCAAGAAAAACTGCTCTAACAATCCAAGATGCGTCAAATGCCTGATGCCACATTTGACCTCAGATTGTCAGAAAAAAGACAACACAATGACAGAAAACTGTGTTAACTGTGGAGGAAAACATACTGCCAACTACTACAAATGCCCGGAATACTTGAAAATGGTTGAAAAGAAAATTGAACATATACAACAGAAACAAGAGAAACTACTTACTTCGACGCAAACGGAGACTACATCTGGGATCTTCTTACCTCCACTACCCCACAAACCAGTAACAACCATCAACTCTAACACAACACCACGATCTACAGAAATACCCTAATGAACAGACGGATAACCTCACATCAGACAAGAGAACAGGAACAATCCACTTCATACAATCCATACACCCCATTTGACTTCAAAGAAATAGTATCCATTTTTAAAGATATTAACATATGTGGACTGACCAAACATTTCAAACCTTACTTAGCCAAAATCAGACAGGCAGAGGACAAAACAACAAAACTTATGATTCTAATCGAAGCAGCCACCGACTTCTATTTTAATGACAATGTTGAATAAAAACCAAACAAAAATAATTAACCAGCTTAGGATCCTCATATGGAACGCCAATGGAATATTACAACAGAACCATGAATTCGAAGAGCTACTACAAACCTATGGAATTGACCTGGCACTCATAGGTGAAACACACTTAGCCACAGATAAACAATTCAATATCACAGGATATAACATATACAGAACGGACAGAGTACACGGAAGGGAAGGGGGGGAGGGGTGGTACAGCTGTTGTCATAAAATATTTTCTACCACACTACAGGGCAAACATTACTGATTCAGAAAACCTCGAGGCTACAACTGTAATAGTCAACACCAAAAACGGTCATATCAACTTTCTGGCCGCTTACAACCCTCCAACCAAGATGCTTCTCAAAACTGACCTTGATAACGTAACGACATACAACCACTTCCTAGTAGTAGGAGACCTTAACAGCAAAATTACTCTATGGAACAACCGGATGACCAACAGAAATGGACGAATATTAGAGGAACATGCAACAGAGACAGATTACAACGTATTAGCTCCGGAAGCACCGACTTTCTATCCCGGAAATCACCTACACAGACCAGACGTTCTGGACATAATATTGACTAACTTGAAAATAGCAACCGAATCCTTAACAGTACTTCAAGAACTTGACTCTGACCACAACCCTGTGCTCTGTGAATGGCACGTCGACACTGAACACCAAACCAACTGGCACAAACCAAATATAAAGACAACGGATTGGACGAAATTCAAATCTGACCCAAAGAAACCATTCCAAGAAATTTAGAAATTGAAATTGAGGAAGACATAGACGCGGCCATAGACATATTCCAAATGACAATTCAAGAAGCTTATAAGCTGCACACCGTGACCTCCCGGAAACAACAAAACATAAGGATGGACCAGACTGAACTTAACTTCATGATAGTCCAAAAAAGGGAAGCACGCAGGGACTGGCAAAGGTTACGAACGCCACAAGAAAGAACTATATTACAACCGACTCAAAGCACAGGTGAAAAGGACTGTCAATAACATCAGAAGAACCAAATGGAATAATTTTGTTACGGACACTGCAACTAGCTTACGGAAAACATAGACATTAACAAAAAAATTAAAAGGGACTGCAAAAAAAGCGGGCACTCCAACCATATATGGGCAGCAAGGGATGGCCTATACCAGCGTAGACAAGGCCAATGCAATAGCGGCAACTCTAGTGCATACAATTTCAACCTAACCTAGTGCAGGAAGTAGAATTCAACAGAGACGTCATCAGAAGGGTAAACACCTACATGGACAGACCAATAACTGAGGCGCCAGCCCCAATAACGGATGAGGAACTCCAAGACACTATTAATTCTCTCCGACCAAATATGGCTCCAGGAATAGACGGTATCAAAAACGAGATGTTAAAAAACTTACCATACAACGCAATAGCTCTACTCCCACAAATAATAAACGCGTCCCTTAAACTAGTTTACTTCCCAAAATCTCGGATAAAGGCCGAAGTAATAAGCATACCAAAACCAGGTAAAAATAGCATATTCCCACAGAACAGACGACCACTAAGCCTACTCAACACAACTGGCAAACTTTTTGAATTTCTAATACTAAAAAGACTTAAACAATTTACAGAGACAAACAAAACAATCCCCGATCTGCAATTTGGCTTTAAAAAATATCACTCAACAATTCATTTGGTTCTCAACTTCATTGAGGATGCCACTGAAAGTTTCAACAGAAGAGAATACCTGCTCGCAATATTCCTCGATGTTGAAAAGGCCTTTGATAAAGTATGGCCCTATGGTCTACTACACAAAATGATACAGTACAACTTCCACTAGGAGACATCATACTTATAAAACGTTACTTAGAAGACAAAGACTTTCAAGTCTCTATTGAGGGCTCGCTTTCCGAAAGGGTGCAGGTAAAATCAGGAGTACAGCAAGGATCAGTTCTGGCACCTTAACTATTCAATCTGTACGTTTTAGACATCCCGACTCATCCAAAAATGTCAGTAAGAATGTTCGCAGATGACACACTGATTTATACCAGAGACAGAAACATAAATTACGCAACATTATAACTTCAAAGATTCCTCAAAACACACAAGACCTGGCTCGCAAAATGGAGAGTAAAAGTTAATATCGCCAAGTCCGAGGCTCTGGTAGTATCCAGGAGAAGACAACTACCGCCAGAAAACTTCACCCTCTTCCAAGAAGAAATACCATTACAAAACGAATTCAAGTTCCTCGGAATAACTATTGACAGAAAACTCACCTGGGCAAAACACATAGACAAAACAAAGAAAACTGCGATTGAAATTTTCATTCAGCTCTACTCACTCCTCAAAGGACATCAACTCAGTCAACCAGGAAAGTTAACCATCTACAAAGGTATAATTCAGCCCATTATCCTCTACGGCTGCGTAGGATGGAGTTACGCAGCAAAGACCCACATCAACAAGCTACGAAAAGTACAAAACAAAATACTCAAACTTATAACTGGAACGGATATAAGAACAAGAACTGATCACCTTCACGCAATAACCCAGAGCAAAACACTCCCTGAAATATTTAAGGAAAGAAGAGAAAAATTCTATAAACAGACTGAAGCACACGATAATCCCATTATACACGCACTGGGTAACTACGATCCACACGAACAAATACCTTACAAACGCCCAAGGCTGGAGTAGAGAGAGATAGGAGAAAAAAATTATATATATCACTCACAACTTCACAATCAATTCCATCATTCATAAAGTGTGTTATAGACTAATTAAACATGTATTCTTTTTCAGATAATCATTCACAACCTCACAATCAATTTCATCTCTTCATTAAGTATATAGTTTCACAAATTCACTGTTTTCACCCTCATTCCATGAGGATAAAGGCTAGCGACTGCTGCCTGTAACTCACAAAGCAATACAGCCCTTTCGCAGGTGACCTAGCTTGACGCTTCTGTCAAGATGGACATCCTAAGTCGGGCTACAAACAATCTCAAAACATGTATTATGTATAATTAAATCAAATGTACCAAGTCATGTAATGTTAATATCTTGCAACGAGGTTAAGGGTCTGTGACAACAACCTGTAACTCGCATAACAAATCAGCCAAAGCTTCCTCTACTTGTCAATGGCTCTATTGGTAAGTGAGAAAGTATAGGCAACAGGGGAAACCCATACTGGTACAAATAATGATGGCATGGAACCAGTTCCTCCAAGATCACAGTCAGGAGCTATAATCACTCACCTAGCACCAAACAAACGCTGGTACAAATAATGCTGGTATGGAACCAGTTCCTCCAAGATCACAGTCAGGAGTTATAATCACTCACCTAGCCTCAAACAACCGTTGGTACAAATAATGCTGGTATGTAACCAGTTCCTCCAAGATCACAGTCAGGAGTTATAATCACTCACCTAGCCTCAAACAACCGTTGGTACAAATAATGCTGGTATGGAACCAGTACCTCCAAGATCACAGTCAGGAGCTATAATCACTCAACTAGCCCCAAACAACAGTTGGTACAAATAATGCTGGTATGGGACCAGTACCTCCAAGATCACAGCCAGGATGTTATAATCACTCACCTAGCCTCAAACAACAGTTGGTACAAATAATGCTGGTATGGGACCAGTACCTCCAAGATCACAGCCAGGAGCTATAATCACTCACCTAGCACCAAACAACAGTTGGTACAAATAATGCTGGTATGGGACCAGTAACTCCAAGATCATAGTCAGGAGCTATAATCACTCACCTAGCACCAAACAAACGCTGGTACAAATAATGCTGGTATGGGACCAGTACTTCCAAGATCACAGCCAGGAGTTATAATCACTCACCTAGCCTCAAACAACCGTTGGTAAAAATAATGCTGGTAGGGAACCAGTACCTCCAAGATCATAGTCAGGAGCTATAATCACTCACCTAGCCTCAAACAAACGCTGGTACAAATAATGCTGGTATGGGACCAGTACCTCCAAGATCACAGCCAGGAGTTATAATCACTCACCTAGCCTCAAACAACAGTTGGTACAAATAATGCTGGTATGGGACCAGTACCTCCAAGATCACAGCCAGGAGTTATAATCACTCACCTAGCCTCAAACAACCGTTGGTACACATAATGCTAGTATGGAACCAGTACTTCCCGGTCCAGCGTGTGCCAGTGTTGTCTCGAGTTCTGTTCCAGAGGAGGGCACTCCACAAGATGGATTAGAACCAGCTAAGTAGATATTGATTGACAAAGCAGAGACACCCTCCAAGCTTACGGAATTACAATTAAGAACTCCGAGAAGGGCAAGGGCAGAAGAAGGGGGAAATAACCCCTTCCCACCCCCATCCACCAAATTGATTCGGAACAGATGAGAGAAGGGTTAGAGGGGGGCTTTAAGCTCTAGCGAGTAACAAGTGAAGGCCTCCACCAATCCTCCTCGCTTACCTTCCCATTATTCCCTCTGAACTGGCAACATCACTTCCCCTCTCTTCGTGTCTGTTTTTTTTTATTATAATTACTTTCCACCGGAGTTTTCTCTCCGGGAAATCGAGAGTGCGTGTGCCAACAATTTTGCGTTGGAGTGTGGCTGAGGATAAAGGAACTTTGCAAAATATAAAGAGACTCGTTTAACGTCTATAAACTTTGATTAATTTGTCAGCGGTTGTGTTTAGGACGAGCTCAATGATTAAAATAACGTGGCTCTCAGATTGTAAATATCTTGGTCAGATCCATCCAGAGGTACTGTACCTACCCAAAATTCTTAGCTCTAGATTGGGCCCAAATAAATTATTTATAAAAAGTTTCAAGGTCACAAATCTGCACCTGATTTATATTTGGAATACGTTAAATATCTTTATGTTCTACAAGAAATGTAGGATAATCTAACTAAACAACCGGATCAAAGACCAATAATGTACAGCTTAACCGAACAAAAAAAAACAGAATATTTCAAAGTAATATGTTTTCGGTAGGTGAACCCATGGCTCTTAAATAGGTATATATATTCCTGACCAGCTGAGTTAAAGTTGGTCTGGACTCCAAAATGAACGAGAATTTAACCTTCACGGATCTCATTGAAGGGGAGGAAAACATTATTTCTGGTGTCTTGAATGTATCAATAATTAATCATATAAAATACGAATTTAGTATAAACATGGGATGAGAGTATTGATAAAAAAATTAGCACATAAATGTTTGAGTATTAACATTAGCAGCTTCTCGTCATCTACGTTTGTCTACTAGTACCATATTCTTGTCATCTACGTCTGTCTACTAGTATCAGTTTCTCGCCATCTACCTCTGTCTACTAATACCATTTTCTCGTAATCTACCTCTGCCTACTAGTACCATTTTCACGTAATTTACCTCTGCCTACAAATACAATTTTCTTGTAATTTGCCTCTGCCTACTATTACCATTTTCTCGCCATTTACCTTTTCCTACAAGTACCATTTTCTCATTATATACTCTAGATAAATATATGAGGGTGACAATTTTAAGTTTTAGAAAAGACAATAAACTAGAGATTGTCGAATCCACTATTTCTAGAATCCGAATCTCGAATCCGAATCCTAGCAAAACATTTTAAATTTTAATGATTTACAAATAGACCTAAGTTACACAATATAGGCCTAAACTGTAAATTAAGACCACCAAAGCAGCTCACAGGTAGTTGATGGCGAATTTATGAATGAGCAGGCAGATGAGAGATCAATATTTTGGAGCTTAGTAAGGGAAAGTGATTTCTGTCCAAATATGTATCATATGGCCTGTTTTATAGATTATGCAATAAAGTGTGTACCTGGATTTCACCCATTTATTTTCCTGGAATTTGCTTGGAATTTTTGTTGATTAACTGGGCATAGAGAGGGGATCAGAGACAGGATTGTCCAGGTTCCAGACCCAGAGTGTAGAAAGTTTTTAGAATTGCTTGGTAAGTGAAAATAAGAGGGGTGTCCACAGTTCGGTGTTCCTACTGGTTTTTAATTCCTGCCAGTTTGGCATCCATGCCCGCCCATCTCCCTGTATGACCGTACAGACTACTCAATCCAACGACCATCACTGGTCACTAGCATTGGTTCTGCTGAGAATCAAATATGTTAATACTTCCATAATATAGTCAAAGAATTTATGAACCCATACTCTTATTCAATGATATACAATGTTTGGCTAAGAATTTTATAAAATGCTTCAAAATTGTGTTTCAATATATTATTTCCCATAGAAAGGTCAGCTCTGTCTCCAAACGTACTCACCATTTTCCATGTGCAGCCTCCTGTTGTCCTTGACGCCATCCACCTCAGGGTACGTCGTGTCAGACACGTTATCTGACCCAGACGACGCCGTGGATGAGCTGGACGATTGCCACTAAAGTCGTGGCCGGGGCCTTCTTACTGTGGCCATAGTGGTGATGGTGGTGTCTCGTTGAGGAGGTCGCTGGGTACCTGGGAGGTGGGGGTGCGGTGTTGGTGGGGGTGGAGTTTCCCGAAAGGTTGGTAGACTCTATCGGGTAGGGGGACGCCTGGCGGTGCCCCGCGAGTTGGGGTGAGTGGGGCAAGGGATGATGGTACATAGTGGGAGAGGCGCACGTAGGGGGAGGGGTGGGGAACGGGGTTGTGGGGTTATCGGTGGTATTGGCCTCCTCAGTATCCGAGCCTGTGCGGTAAGAGTTCAACGCTGATAGGGACGAACGGTCAGCACCTGTGACAAACAAATCAAGCTCAAATTAGCATATGGGGCAAACAAAACAAGCCCAAAACAACGAGAGGGTGTCACCTAGAACAAACAAAACCAATTCAATAGAGCAAGAAGGTGTTACCTGGATCAAACAAACCCAATTCAATATAGTCAATGGGGTGTTACCTGGGACCAACACAAGATCAACACAACAAGAGGGTGTCGCCTGGAACAAACACAGCCAGTTCAATATAGCAAAAGGGTGTCACCTGGGATGGACAAAACCAATTCAATATAGCAAAGGGGCCCCACCTGAGACAAACACAACCACTCAATACAGCAAGAGGGTGTCACTTGAGACAAATACAACAGGCTCAATACAACAAGGGGGTGTCACCTGTAACAAAGACAAGCAGTTTAATATAGCAAAGGGGTGTCACCTGAGACAAACACAACAACTCAATACAACAAGGGGTGTCACCTGGAACAAACCCAACAAGTTCAATACAAGGGGTGTTACCTGGAACAAACACAAAAAGTTCAATACAACAAGGGGTGTCACCTGGAACAAACACAACAAGTTCAATATAGCAAGGGCGTGTTCCCTGGAACCAACACAACAAGCTCAATACAACAAGGGGTGTTACCTGGAACAAACACAACAAGCTCAATACAACAAGGGGTGTCACCTGGAACAAACACAACAAGTTAAATATAGCAAGGGCGTCTTCGCTTGAACAAACACAACAAGCTCAATACAACAAGAGGTGTTACCTGGAACAAACATAAGTTCAATATAACAAAGGGGTGTCACCTGGAACAAACACAACACGCTCAATACAACAAGGGGTGTTACCTGGAACAAACATAAGTTCAATATAACAAAGGGGTGTCACCTGGAACAAACACAACACGCTCAATACAACAAGGGGTGTTACCTGGAACTAACACAAGTTCAATATAGCAAAGGGGTGTCACCTGGAACAAACATAAGTTCAATATAGCAAAGGGGTGTCACCTGGAACAAACACAATACAACAAGGGGTGTTACAAACACAGAAACTGGAACAAACACAAGTTCAATATAGGAAATGAGGTGTCAACTGGGACAAACGTAACCAGTTCAACATAGCAAGGAGTGGAGTATGGGGACAAAACCTACAATTTAAATATCAAGGGGTGGAGTCAAGGACAATCACAACACAATGGTCAACATGGATAGGGAGCATATTGTCTGCTATAAACACATGGTAAGAGTAGTTATTGGGCAGCACCTGTTCAACATGAATAAAGGGGGAGGGATTGTCTGTGAGAAACACATTTTAATCATGGATAGATAAAGTCATAAAATCTACAAGATGTTAAGAAACTTGAGTAAAGTTTGTGGAGTATTGTCAAGTAGAAGTATTCGTTGATTGGTACCTTACACTCAATAATTTACTTTCGTGAAAATTCGAATCACAAACATTCATTGGAATTTCAATGTCCAACCACGTGCATCTTATTATCTTTGCACTAAGTATGAGTGAACAGGAGACAAGTGTTACTGGTAAGCCATGCACTCACGTTGCAAAACACCACAAGACACCACTGAGGGTCTCAACACACTTCCAGCAAACAATGTGAATTGATATTCAACTTCCTATTTTGTCAAGTTAAGTGGAAACAACTTTCATGAAACGAAGATGAACAGAAGATTTTGGTTTGTGATGTTGCTAGAGGAACAGGAGAATATGGTTTAGAATGGTACTTGAGGAATTGTAGAATATGGTCTGGGACGGTGCTAGAGGAACAGGATAATATGGTATGGTATGGTACTACAGGAACAAGATAATATGGTATAGAATAGTACTAGAGGAACAGGATAATATGGTCTAGGATAGTACTAGAGGAACAGAATAATATGGTCTAGGATAGTACTAGCAGAGCAGGATAATATGGTTTGAGATGGTGCTAGAGGAACAGGAGAATTTGGTCTGGGATAGTACTAGCAGAGCAGGATAATATGGTTTGAGATGGTGCTAGAGGAACAGGAGAATTTGGTCTGGGATGATACTAGAGGAACATTAGAATATGGTCTGGGATGATACTAGAGGAACAGGAGAATATGGTCTGGATGGTACTAGAGGAACATTAGAATATGGTTTGGGATGGTACTAGAGAAACAAGATAATATGGTCTGACACAGTGGTGAAGAAACAAGAGACTATAGGGTATATAGAAACAGGATAATATGGTCCGAAACGGTGGCTGAGAGTGCGTGTTGTGGAAGACAATCAAAGAATCTCGGCCTGAGTAAATTGAAGATGCTGGTTGCCACTTGATCCCGAGCTCAAGGAAGAAGAAGGCGGTGTAATACTACCCTTAGTTTATTGGATGCTACCTGTCTTCCGGGGGAGAGAGGGTTGTCCAAATAACACAGCTCCCAGTCCTTCCGTAATATCGTCTAAGTGAGACTCAAAGACTCAGTGATGAAAGAGCCTACGTCGCTAGTTTTTTTAATCATCGCGTCTTATTACCTGTTCAGGTTGTACGCCTACGTCACTAGTTGATAGCATATATTTTTAAGGAAGCATAGTATCACATATACCTGAACGTGTGACCGCCACACAAAGGCCCAAACAACAATTAAATACCTCAATATTGTGTTGCGGAATTTTCTTATTTTCTGTTCCTAAATGTTTTGAAGAAATTATATCTATGACTAAGACAATTTGATTAATTATAAAGAGAAATAAAATAGTGGAATATTTTATATACATATTTTAGCCATGTTCAAAAGAATAAACAGTAGTTTTATTTTTGAATAAAGGTCATAAAATTATAAGGAAATAAGTATCACATATTTACTTTTTGACTTAATAGGGGTAATTAGGTTACTATCCGTTACAAATAATATTAAAGCTTTGAATGAATTTTTAGTCTTCCCTTGAACCCATATTAGAAAAAAACTTAGTCCATTTTTCCACTAAGACAAGTGCAAATGATGAAAGTAGATCGACTTGTGTTTTCGCTAGCTCTGAGAAAAACAAGCCAAGATGAGAAATCTCAGAGGGGGTCTCTCCCCTTCCTACCCTCTAAACTCCCTGAGGGTGAGGGATAAAGAGGTAGAGGGAAGGATATATCGAGACAACTTTTACTCGTACAGCCCAGGTTTAACTCACCAAGCAATATTCTCAAATACCTTCGTCAGCTGAGGGATGTTTATTGAAATACAGGTTGAAGTGGACCTCAATTTTAAGTTGCTGTCTCATCTACTTACATAAACTTAGCCTCAGGACCTTCATCCTCTTTCGCTTCCTCCTGTAGTGCCCTTGCTCACATGGATAACTTTATTCTATTAATACACGTTACAGTACCGCTACAGACTAGGGTAGAGGTGGAGTGTCCTTGCTTACATGGATAACTTTATTCAATCCATAGATGTTACAGTACCGCTACAGACTCGGGTATAGGTGGAATGTCCTTGCTCACATGGATAACTTTATTCAATCCATACATGTTACAGTACCGCTACAGACTCGGATAGAGGTGGAATGTCCTTGCTCCCTGTTATCACATCTCTCTATCAAAACACGTTACAATATCATAACTCATTAGAGACATAGGTGGTGATGCAGTGCTCTTGTTCGCTGAAATCACTTCCTATAAATCAATACACGTAACAGTATCATTACAGACAATAGGCCATAGACTGGCTAGGTCTTGTTTGGATCATATTCTTTATTAGTTGGACTCATAGAGCAGTTAGTATGAGACGTATATCCAACTCTGCCTAGTTTAAATATCTTGTCCTCCATTATTGATAAGTTAGACTCATAGAGCATAAGTATGAGACGTATGTCCAACTCTGCCTAGTTTAAATATATTGACCCCCATTCTTGATAAGTTGGACTCATAGAGCAGAAGTATGAGACGTATGTCCAACTCTGCCTAGTTTAAATATATTGACCCCCATTCTTGATAAGTTGGACTCATAGAGCAGAAGTATGAGACGTATGTCCAACTCTGCCTAGTTTAAATATCTTGACCCCCATTCTTGATAAGTTGGACTCATAGAGCAGAAGTATGAGACGTATGTCCAGCTCTGCCTAGTTTAAATATCTTGACCCCCATTCTTGATAAGTTGGACTCATAGAGCAGAAGTATGAGACGTATGTCCAGCTCTGCCTAGTTTAAATATCTTGACCCCCATTCTTGATAAGTTGGACTCATAGAGCAGAAGTATGAGACGTATGTCCAGCTCTGCCTAGTTTAAATATCTTGACCCCCATTCTTGATAAGTTGGACTCATAGAGCATAAGTATGAGACGTATGTCCAGCTCTGCCTAGTTTAAATGTCTTGACCCCCATTCTTGATTAGTTGGACTCATAGAGCATAAGTATGAGACGTATGTCCAGCTCTGCCTAGTTTAAATATCTTGCCCCCCATTCTTGATTAGTTGGACTCATAAAGCATAAGTATGAAACGTATGTCCAACTCTGCCTGGTTTCAATAGCTTGGCCTCTATTCTTGTTTAGTTAGACCCAAATATAATAATTATGAGGAAGTATATTCAACTCTGCCTGGTTTAAATAGCAGAGCCTCTATTCTTAAATAGTTGTGCTTGGAAAGCAGAAGTATGAGAAGATAAATACAAATCTTCCTGGTTAAAGTACGAGGAGGTGTGTCACCAATATCCGCTTTAAATAGCATGGCCTTTACTCTAGGGTGTTTTGACTCACACAGTAAAAAAAAGTATGAGTATGTATGTCATTGGTGTTTGGTTCCAATAGTATGGCAGCCACTATGGATTAATCTACTCCCAGAACAGAAGTACGACGAAGAAATACTTCAACGCTTTCTCATTTAACCGCAAGTTGAATACAGTTGGAAACTTGATCACTTATATGTTGTATATTTTTGTAAATGACTAGTTCATACTCTATACCTTATCTTATTCCTGTTCATACATTGTGCAATATACCAGCAACACATGTATTGCTTCGTGAGGGGTTGTCTCTCATCAAACATTTTACTCCCTTATTCCTCAACTTTAAAACACCCAGGGTGAGCGTATAACCCGAAAGGGTAGTAAGACGTGATGCATAAAAAACTCTCATCGTGAATATATTTTTTTGTTTAAAGCGTCTTACTACCTGTCCACGATCTAGTTCTTTCTAGAACGTTGTTAAATGCAAACTTAGGTTTTGTTTATTCGTGCATGTACTGTACATCTATGTCCTGTTACACAGACATTGTGACTTGTAATGATAGAGTTGGTTTAGTTTAGATCTGTTGTCTTAGTTTAAGATAATTTAGAACTCCTGTATTGAACGAACCCTACTTTTTTAAATATATAAATCATTAGGGTCAAACCAAATTTAATATCAAGAATTTGCATTCAATCCCAAAATTTTGATAGTAAATTATTATATAGGTGTCATAACTGATAGGGGAACGCTTTCTTGAGAGCAAAGCAACCAACCTTGGCGAGAAAAACTAATCGAATTACTTAACTATATGACCGCTAGGAAAACTGTAAGGATTAGTACTCCTGACTGACGCTAGAGGCCGGGATTCGAACAAGATTAGTGTAAATTCATGTACGCTTTAACATAAAAATAGTTTTTTTAAAAGTAATCTTACACTTTAGTAAGCTTAGCGGAGCCACTAACCTTTCAGATTATAGAATAATAAGGAGAAGAAGGCACACCATTACCTCCAAATAGATGTGTAAAAACGTTTGTTAAAAAAAATCTAAACTAAAACAAGCAAACCTCGTGCCCTACCTCGCAAAGTAAAACTTGGAACTAGTTCCCATCTTACGACCATGTTCACTCCACCCCCTGACTTCTAACCATCCCTGCGGGAACAGCGCAAGGAGAAAAGGAGAGTCTGATTGGAAGCGACTTAGTCCCTCCCCCCTGCCCCTCCATTTCTTCCCACGCGCTCTCCGTGGCATTAAGTTATTAAATTTTCATATTCAATCTCCCAGTTCCTCCCCTCCATGTCGGGCCAGAGCTTCTTACTCCTGGAGACTTCCTTACTTGCCTTACAACATTTCAAACACACTAATTATAGTCAGGGCTTAGTAGACAGTGGTTTTATGGCCACGTGAGGCCCACTAGAATGTCCAATATGGTGCCATACGACTGGATACATCCTTACTTGCCTTACAGCATTTCAAACACGCTCATTGCAGTCAGGGCTTAGTAGACAGTGGTTTTATGGCCACGTGAGGCCCACTAGAATGTCCAATATGGTGCCATACGACTGGAGACTTCCTTACTTGCCTTACAACATTTCAAACACGCTCATTGCAGTCAGGGCTTAGTAGACAGTGGTTTATGGCCACGTGAGGCCCACTAGAATGTCCAATATGGCGTCATACTCCTGGAAACTTCCTTATTTTCCTTACAATATTTCAAACTAGATAATTACAGTCAGCGCTTAGTAGACAGTGGATCTATTTCCAGATAGTCTCACTAGAGTGTTTCACCTAAATCCTAGTACCAAAAACACTTTACTAAACAACAGGGTGTAGTTAACTAAATGTGTTTAATCATATAGACTGTTAATTAAATACAAATCTTTCATTACATAAAAATAATTATTTTAAACTCGATTATATGAAATTTAAGTAAAATATTACTAACTTTATTGACGCTGATACCTAAATTATATATTAATTTAATGCACGATTTATTATTTAATAATATTAATAATATTTAGCACCGCGTCTTACTAACCGTTCGGGTTATACGCTTTTAAGTACTAATTACTCTAATGGATTAGGACTTGGGAAGGTTGAATTAGAGGAAGTGAACCCGCATTTGCGTGGAGGGAGAGTGGAAAACCATTTAGGGAACCCCCCCCAGTTCATCCGACCGAGATTCGAACCTCGATATCCCCGTCCTCGGCAGTCGAGCTTCAACACGACAAGCGCGTTAGCCAACTACGCCACCGAGGCGGGTGATTTATTATTGCCATTTTATGGCCCTTGTTACATTAAATGCCATTCAAGATAACCTATATAACTTTAGCAGGATGGATAGTTTGAAGTTTAAATAAAGTTCACCCGGGCTCATCTAAACTAGAACAGTAAAAACCAAATAAAGCTCTCTCTGATCTCTCTGGGAGGAGTCAGGCGTTCTAACAGCTCTTCTAATCTTGACAGAAGCTCGTCGTTGTCTTCACCGGTCCTGCCTCGTCCTTAGTAACTTGTTCCTCTCCGCAGTAGTACAAGCGAACATATTTACTTCCACCTAACTTTTTTTCCTCCATTAATAAAAATGTTAATGTTGTAACGACGTTGTTAGGGAGGTAAAGTTAATAATGAAGACATAGTTGGCGCAATTCATCTTATTTCAAGTTTTACCTTCCCTCTCTCTTCTTCTCGCACGTAAAACCTCCAGCAGAAGCTACTCATCAGAGAAGTGTAAAGTTCGTATATTAGATTAGTTGATTTTTTGACAGTAACAGTAATTGGTCCAGAGCAGTAAACATCTTGAAAACTGCTATATTCAGAAGATTCTGAGAGTATTTGGAGTTTTACGCATACCACGGTTAATCACGTGGGTATTATTGTGTTTAATATATACATACGCCCAACAATTTTAGATCATTGCTAGTGTATTTGGTTCAGATCTTGATGGCCATGGTTTTAATTCTCACTGGGTGTACTGTGGGATATTTTTTTCTCCATAAATAACTTATATTCAAGAACAAATTAAAGTTGGTGTATTCACTTAAAATAAACCAATGTAATCGTGTTTCCTAAGTTAGCTAGCGTGGGTAGCGTTGACAAGCATTTCTCCTAAATATGCGCCAAATAAGCTATTTACCAAACTTTTCAAATCTTATTGACTCACCGTTTTGGAAACGAAAGTAATTTGATATTTAGGGACAGTTTCATATTCGGACCTAGTACGCCTAAAGCGTAGTGCTAAACTAAATACAGGACGGCATCTACCTATACCAGAATAGAATGGGCCATTTTCTTGTGAAACGGGCTTATCTATTCGAGTTTAGTTAGGAGTTGTCTTATATCTAGTATAGCAACGTACTTATAGATGCGAGATGGAAAATTTTCCAAAACCGAAAACTTTCAATTTTTATTTCTTAAAAAAAATCAACTGATTAAATGGAACTATAATGTAATCGATATATATATATATATCCCGAATGCCAACGTTTATACTTAAGATTAGTTTCTCCTGAGGGCGTTAACACCAGAAACATCATCAAACGAGCTTCGGTGGCTACACGGTCTAACGCGCTACTCTCGCAATTGACTAGACTGCCGATGACAGGTAGATCGGTGTTTAATACCAGTCGGTTGCACCGAGGACGGTTTTTCTTAATAGTTTTCCACTCTCACGGGTGAAATTCCTCTAAATTCAACCTTCCTCATCCCTAACACAATAGTGTAACTAGTACATAGGCGTACAAACCGAACTGGTAGTAAGACGAAGTTCTAAAAAAAAGTAATAAGGAAACAATTGAATGGGAGCCTTTGTTGACCCATTATGTTCATAAATCATACTTCAATTTTTGTATCATTAATAGTTAATTAAAATATTTTTAAGGTTAGCCCGAAATTTNNACTCCATGGTTCCTATCTACACCTCCTCTACACCCTTCTTATAGGCCACTCATCTCTCCACAATATATATTTTGAAGTATAATAGGCTCTAGGTGCCACCTCTACAATTTAACACCTCCACCGCAAGACACCACTGCAGACAATTTTCGTCTATAGCCGTACTTGAGGCGTACTAAGTCTAACTGTGAAACTGGCCCGTAGTGATCTAGCAATACATGTTGTTGATTCGAAACTGTGTGTATAAACTATAATGTGAGATAGGGAAAAACTAAAACAAATCTTTTTTACGTCAATGACTGTATGTCCTCAGACGTGAGTCTTTGGCGCTAGAGAGTGCTTTTGGACATTGCGTCAAATGTCTGTTTTCTTAGCGCCATCATTCATCACTCGTAACGCAGACTTAGGACCAATTTTGTAGTCAGATGGAGTACACCTCAAGTGCGAGGTTATACTAAATACAGGACGACACCTACCTAGAACATTTACGTAACTGGCCTATTCCATTCGAGTTTAGGTAGGAGGGATGTGGTATCAATAGAAAAGTATCGATACTGTACTTATTAAAAGTATAGGACGAATGAATATCGATACCGTATTAGTATCAAAATAAAAGTATCGATGAAAGTAAGTATCGCTATCGAAACGCATATAAACCTTTCTGTTTCGTATGTTTGGTGGACCCTTGAGTTAAATGAGTTCAGTGAGCTCTACACAGGATTATTTTGTTTAGTTTGTGATGATCGTGCTCATTTATAAAGGAAGGGGTAGTAAAACTGGTCACCACTCTCCCCATCACGTCGCTTGTTAGGGCATAAGGATGTGTTGATAAACAAAGATGAAAGAACCATGAATTATAGTGGGCTAAAAGAGATTGAATGCAAGAGTTGCAGAAAATAAGTGATAATTGAGAAATAGTGTCATTTGTTTTTCCTCTACAGTCCCCCCTAGTAAACATTTAATCCCAGCACGAGTGAAGATAGCAAAAAAGTTGTTTCTTTCGATACTTATTCGATACCGGAGTGTGAGTACTAACATCAGTAAAAGTATCGAGTAAAATAATTACTAGTACCGAAAGGAAAATATCGATACTTTTTCCACATCCCTAGGTGGGCGTAATCTTTTCTCTAGTATAATAATAATAATAATAATAATAATAATAATAATATTTAGCACCGCGTCTTACTACCCGTTCGGGTTATACGCTTTAAGTACTAATTAGTCTAATGGATTGGGAATTGGGAAGGTTGAAATAGAGGAAGTGAACCCGCATTTGCGTGGAGGGAGAGTGGAAAACCATTTAGGAAAAACCACCCCAGTTCATCCGACCGAGATTCGAACCTCGATCTCCCCGTCCTCAGCAGTCGAGCTCAACACGACAAGCGCGTTAGCCAACTACGCCACCGAGGCGGGTTTCTCTAGTATAGCACTGCACTAGAGAGTTACTCAGTCTGGCTATGAATCTGGCCCCTAGGGCTACATCTCCCAGTCTTTTTTTTTTATAAAATGTATATTAATACCTACATTTCCACCATACCTTGCTACCTACCCGGGAATTACGAATATTATGTATCCGCATTTACGTGGAAGGAAAGTAGGAAGCGTTCAGGATAAAACACCTTCCATACACCGGGCCGGGATTCAAAACCCAGCCTCCTTACCATCTGCAAACCAAAATAGGCAAGCTTGATATTTAGTCCACGTTCCCACCATCTAGTCATGTGATCTGCAGCTGTAATTTTGAAAGATAGTCCCAATACCTGAATATTAGAAGAGTAAAATTGTGTCACTGTTGAACACAACTAAATATATATATATATATATATATATATAGTTCCTAACGTTCCTTCCTTTATGGTCTTATTGTAGAATAAATATCTTTGTATCGAGTTATCCCCTCTCGTCCCCAACATGGCCCACTTTTATTTTGTGAGAAGGTTGGTAATGCTAAGAACTAATTACTCGGAAGTTTTCAGTAATAGCACCCCTGTCTGGTCCATTTAAAACAAATCATCTTTGAACGCTCCTTCTCATTTTTTTAACCAGACGAAGTAAAGTGAGACCGCTAAGAGAGGAGAAGGCAAAGCAAATAACCTAGTTCAACAAAATGTAAGTGAAAGAGAAGTAGGTGTATTAAAACAAACGGACAGAAAGTCAAGATAATGTCAAAGTTAGGTGTGGAGGGGGTTATCATCGTTACTGGAAATTGATGGGGGGTGTATTATGAGAAAGAAGGCTGCAACTTACTAATTAACCTTCCTTCATTTCAACCCCATTTTAACCCCAACGCTTCAAACAGGGAGAGCTCTATTCTGAAAATTGCCTCCTTTTATAAATCCTGAGTTTCATAGTTTACTAGTTCTGAGGAAGGTTGGTAGTTCTACTAACTATAGGTGAAGTAAATATTTACACTAGTTCTGAAGGAATTTTCCAATTCTTCTAGCACTGAGAGAAAGGTTACACTAGTTCTGAGGAAGATGGTCGGTTTTCTTAGATCATAGTGCGCTTATGAGTTATATTAGTTATTATTGAACTAACCAGATACATTCGTTTGAGGGAGATAACCAGTTCTGCTTGTTCTGAGGGAGCTTGCCAGTTCCAATAATTCAGTGGCTGCAGTCAGAGGTTCACCCCCTTAACCTGTAAGGGAAGACTGTTGACGCGGAGGAAACTGATTTCTTCAAGATCCGATTAAAGAACAGCGAGGTGGAATAAGAGATGAGTGAGAAATTAAACATTGGGGAATGGGGTGTGCGGGGAGGAAACGTGATCCTTCCTGAAGTTGGGCCCCCAATACCCCCCCACCCTTCTTAGCCAGGAAACTACCCCTGCCATTAATTCCCCCTAATAGGCCCGTCGTAGCTAGGGCCAGGCAAGGTGAACAACCGTATGTCCTCCATAAATAATGGGAACAAGGAGTCCTTTTTTATGTTGACTTCAGTTCTTTTTAAATATTCTCAGTAGTGACTTCGTCCATCTATAATAAGGAACACGCTCAAGAGAGTGAATAGGGGTTGTCTCAATAAGATTTTTAAATGATTTAAAGAAATAATTGAAGAACAAATTTGCAGCAACTTTTCAAGCATTTGTCTGAAAGTAGAATGGTACACACTATTGTGTAAAAATCATACCAAGGGCATCTGATTGGGCCAACGCTCGCACTTGTAAGGTCATAGTTGGTGGTGCCGACTAGTATTCGAGCTATACTGGTTCCTTTAACTTCGGTTATGATTCAAACTTTAGGTTATAATTCATTGATAATTTTAGCTTCATATCAAGACGAAAGAAACAATAACATTTCATTACAAAATATTTAAACATATTTTATTTCTTAGTAATTCAAATAGGGAAATAAAAATATCTCTTACTCATTCATAACATATATTCAAATTGCTCCACATACTTCTAAACAGAAGAATTTAAAGTTTTATTTTCAGCCTCAAATAACCAAAAGTGACGTAGCCTTTTACTTGATATAAGCTCTGATTGTAAAAAACTTACGCCATTGGCATACTACGTGGGAAGCAGGGGAAATACATATCCTTCAAATGGCACAGAATGAGATTAGAACTGAGGAAACTTTATTCATTGAGTTTCTTTCAAAATCCTGAAAATGACACCTGGACACGGGAATTGAACCCGGGAACTTTGGCTTAGCACGCCACTGCTCTAACCTCTGAGCTATCCAGGATTCATACCGTGACCAGGGTCATTCTTCACTCATATTTTAAGGTAGAGAGTCTATGATGGACTTAGAGAAATCGCCGGTTACAAATGTGTGATTTCTAATATCACGAGCTATCAGATAACCCAGCCATCTGTGACTCGGTAGTTGGTTTATGCACCACATGTACAATTATTATTATAATTGTTTGAGATGCATATTATTAAGAATCAAATAACCGAAGCTATTATGTATGCATTTAATAAGCGATCACTCCACACATATATCATATTCATATATTTCATAACCCTATCAGTTATAAGGACTCCCTGACCTAAAATATATAATAACTCTCTGACCTATAAATACTAAAATAACTCCCTGAAATTAATGCTATTAGGACTTCCTGACATAAATTATCTGTTTTAAGAAGGGCATGCTGATCTATCAGCTACAATGCACTCCCTGAACTATTAGCTACTATAAGGGTTCTTTGAACTATCAGGTACTAGAAGGACCAACATTATTCTTAATAATTTCTATTTTTCTGTAATTTATATTTATTTTTAAAAATATAACAAAAAACTCAAGTTATTTATGCCTTAAAGTTAGATGTATTTTCATTATAAGCTTATTTTTAAGTAAAATAACATGCATATATATCGTACTTGACCTTAAAATAATATTTAAAAAAAATTAAGATGCTAAAAAAATTGAATATAAATTTATTTAGTAGCTAATACGTATATATTTAATGTGAACGGTATACAAAGGTAATCTAATTATATTTAAACTAAAGTATTTAAATGTATCCAAGCACATTTATAAACCTCGATAACAATTTAATCGTAGCCAACATAAACATTTATTAAATTATCCAGAAATGTATTTTCTTATGTTTACATAAATAACAATTTTGGAGCCCCTTTAAATATTTTATATTAAATTTGCAGTATTTGATGTTTTAATATTTGTAGAAATATGCTTAGCACAATTATTGTGTTTTATATTTCTTCACATCTTTGATCCCTGGTCCACATCTTTAATTCTTGGATTACAATTTTTAACCCTGATACGTATTATTGATGCCTTGTTCAAATCTTTAATACCTGGCTTATACAGGATGGGGCCAAAACAATGTGACGATTGGTAGCTTGAAAATGACCACTTTAATTGAAAATTACATATTCACTATCTAAATAAAACCAAGCTACACACTACATGTTTTCACTTTTGAAGGTAATGTCACAAAGGTGAGTTCCACCGGACGTTTGGCAAGCCTCAGCACGTTGTCCATCACTTTCTTCAGCCTAGATCAACTAATTGTTTCCACCCCACCCTATACTGATTAGGGGCCCACATATCTGATCATTAGTTTAGGTCTATGAGCCCTGGTCCACATCTCTGATCCCTGATTCACATCTATTTTCCCTGGTCTACATATCTGATTACTAGTTTATATATATATANATGATCCCTGGTTTACGTCTATGATTCCCTGCTCACATATATTATCCCTGATTTACATATCTAATCATTAATTTATATCTATGATCCCTGGTCTACATATCTGACCACTAGTTTATATATATGATCCCTGGTTTACGTCTATGATTCCCTGCTCACATATATTATCCCTGATTTACATATCTAATCATTAATTTATATATATGATCCCTGGTCTACATATCTGACCACTAGTTTATATATATGATCCCTGGTTTACGTCTATGATTCCCTGCTCACATATATTATCCCCGATTTACATATCTAATCACTAATTTATATATATGATCCCTGGTTTACGTCAATGAGCCCTGGTCCAAATCTCTGATACCTGGTCTACATACCTGATCAATAGTTTATATATATGATCCTTGGCTTACGTTTGTGGTCCCTGGTTCGCATATATTATCCCTGGTCTACATATATGATCACTAGTTATAATATTATAAAGCCACATGGCTGACTCACTCACTGATATTAATGTTTACCTAATTTCAGATGAGCTAGAAACTTGAAATTTAACAAACTTATAGCTTTTAGCCTGTAACTAACGGGACAATTCCAAAAAGTTAAAAAAAAAATTTGTAACCCCCGAAAAAAAACTCAAAATGGTGGAGCAACTTTAAAGTCGGTGCGGACCTTTCTTTGGAGGGGTCTCTTGTGGCTAAACGGTAATACCTCTCAAAAAACTGTTCTGAAATTACATTAGTTTACATCCACTTGCAAAGAAAACTCACTGGCGGTTTCGGGGCGTAGCCCCCAACGAGCAAAGCGAGTATATATATATATATATATATATATATATATATAT
>CABFVX010000008.1:699127-710506 GCA_902151425.1 Timema shepardi | reverse complement strand
ATATATATATATATATATATATATGAAATCCCTGGTTCACATCTATTATCCCTATTCCACAAATCTGATACCCGGTTAACTCAAAATGATAAACGTCAATCATCCAGGTGTCCTGAGTGGTCTCATCAGAATGTTTAAGGCATCTTCCTTTTTTTCTATCTCTCACCCGACACCTTAGCTCAGTTGATAACGTGTTTCTGTCTATTGAGCTAAGAGACCCGGGTTTGGATTCTAGAATGGCCAAAAATATTATAATTGGCAAAATGTGGGTCTCCACTTTCGCAGTGATTAATTAACGTCCGGGGACTGGATATTGTGAATGTTATGGATTTAAGTTAATTTATAAGTTGTGTGTTAATATAATCAGTCGGTTCAGAAAGTGAACGTTAAACACCACAAATAAATAAAACATGATATATTTATCTGTCTCTGTCGGTTCCGCCCTAAGTAAAATAGACTCAAACCCAGACCTCTACTAATCGTTGCTCCCGTTACAGGCAACCAACCCTCTTCACAACTGCCCCAGCCTATTCCAGCTTAGTTATGTAAAACTATTCATTGTTTACATGTAAGGCGAGGAGTGAAAAGGAGAAGAGGGAAGAGGGGGGGGGTGTAATTTCCATGTCAAATTATGGGTGGTTATAAAACACTTCGTGGGACGAGGAATTATAGGGTCTGTGCGCGAGTGTGGTTGTCCCGTCATTACTACCCCCTTCCCTACCCCACAACAATTACAACATATACTTACATTTAAGGTGTGGATGTAAGAAACGCGATAAAAGGGCAGTGTTCTTGCAGTTTTTATATTAAAGCATTTTCTTGGTACAAATAAATCAAATATTGCTCCAGTAGAAATATTGAGTTTAATTTTCATAGCATGGTGATATCAACGGTTGTTGAATATCTGTCAAGAGTGTCCTGGAATTTAATGAAAAATGTTATCTTCGTTTAAAAAGTTTCTCACCTAGTGCCGCTAAGCTCATAACAAATATTTAACAATTATTGGTATAAAAATATGATGAGAATTAGACTCATTGTTTCTACTGAAGCAATATATTTTTTTATTTTGACTACAAAAATGTTTTGCTATACAGCTGCAAAAACACTACCCTTAATTTGCGTTACCTAAACTCCCACCTCAAGGTGTTTAAGGAAGTTAAGGTGGAAATAAATACATTAGTATAATATGATATTTCAAACATAAAAGATGATAGAGCAGCTCAAATTTCAACGGCCCTACATTTAGTAAAACTTTTGTAAAACATTTCCCAATCAACAAGGTGATAACCAAATATATTATCGCTGTGGAAAGAAGATTCAAATGCTGATAAATATTATTTCGTATAGTAATATTCCAATATACATATTTGTTATTTTCCCCTATTGCTGGAAGTTATCAACTTTTACACTGTAAAAATACATAAAAATAGAGTATATGAAAAATTTCTTTTTAATGACATAACCTAAGATATTTGGGCTGAATAATTAATATATATAATATTAACTGTGTATTTGCAACTATCATCAAAAACATTCTTTCAGAGTGCATTTTATTTCACCTTGAAGTGAACCTTTAATTGGCCAAGTGTAAGCTCTCAGAACGTAAGTTATTTCACCATGAAGTGAATGTTTCATCAGCCACATGTGCGAAATCAGAACATATTATGTTATTTCACCCTGATATGAATGTTTCATCAGCTACATGTACGAACTTGGAACATATTATGTTATTTCACCTTGAAATGAATGTTTCATCAGCTACATGTACGAACTCGGAACATATTATGTTATTTCACCTTGAAATGAATGTTTCATCAGCTACATGTACGAACTCGGAACATATTATGTTATTTAATCTTGAAATTTATGTTTCATCAGCTACATGTACGAACTCGGAACATATTATGTTATTTAATCTTGAAATGAATGTTTCATCAGCTACATGTACGAACTCGGAACATATTATGTTATTTCATCTTGAAATGAATGTTTCATCAGCTACATGTACGAACTCGGAAAATATTATGTTATTTCATCTTGAAATGAATGTTTCATCAGCTACATGTACTAACTCGGAACATATTATGTTATTTCATCTTGAAATGAATGTTTCATCAGCTACATGTACGAGCTCGGAACATATTATGTTATTTAATCTTGAAATTTATGTTTCATCAGCTACATGTACGAACTCGGAACATATTATGTTATTTCACCTTGAAATGAATGTTTCATCAGCTACATGTATGAACTCGGAACATATTATGTTATTTCACCTTGAAATGAATGTTTCATCAGCTACATGTACGAACTCGGAACATATTATGTTATTTAATCTTGAAGTTTATGTTTCATCAGCTACATGTACGAACTCGGAACATATTATGCTATTTAATCTTGAAATGAATGTTTCATCAGCTACATGTACGAACTCGGAACATATTATGTTATTTCATCTTGAAATGAAAGTTTCATCGATCACATGTAAGTTCTCAGGAAGTATATTATTTCCCATTGAAGTGAACGTTTCTTACTCCCCATGTAAGTTCTCAGAACGTATGTTATTTCACCTTGAAATGAACGTTTCATTAGTCACATGTCAGACCTAGGTGAAAGTGGTCAATTAATTGTTCCATTATTCATGGAGCTTGTAAGGATCTGATGTTCAGCAGAGTTGAACCAGTTGGCAAGTTAACTTTACGTTGATCAATATTCAATACTTGGTAACACGTGCATCACTGCATGACAAGACTCTGACGATTACAGCGGGGCTAACCATTACTCAGCATTACCATTTCGTGAAGACGTGAGAATTAAAACTAAGAGGCACATGAATAGAAGAAAAGATTATTGGAAAATATTCATATAAATTATATTGAAGGTTGACAAAACGAAGAGCAATTCCAGGGCATCCATACCAGTTGGCATTCGGACTATGACGTTGATATATTCAAACAACGTGTAAGTCAGAACACAAACAATCACGCCAGTTACAACATAGTCATACCAGTAGCAACACAAACAAATATATCAGCAGCAACTAGTAACACAAACAAATATACTAGTAGCAACACAAACAACCATACCAGTAGCAACAAGGAACAAAAAACTTTAATAACCCATACACACAAACTAGTAAAAATACAAATATACTATATCAACACAAACAAATATACAAGTAGCTACATTCACAAGCATAAAACAATAACAACTAATACAAACCAATAGCTACTAAAATAAACCAGCAACATCTCACACAAACCAGTAAAAATAAAAGTATACTAGTTGCAGCACAAACTGACAAGTAAAAATACCAATTAAAACACAAACAAACTGTCAAGTAAACATACAAATATACCAGTAACAACATAAACGAACATACAAGTAAACATACAAAGATACCAGTAACAACACAAACTGTCAAGTAAACATACAAATATACCAGTAACAACACAAACAACCCAGTAAAACTTGATTATCTTTTACTACCCCCTTAACCCCTCCCCCGACTGACTTAACGCTGATTGCACACCATTTCCAAGACATATTTATTGCTTCCGAAATTATTTTTCTTCTATTCCCCCCTCTGGTCTTCTCGACAGGGTTCCTATTTATTGCCTCCCCCTTTTTTCTCTGACACAAGATCCCCTGCCCCACTAACTGCTCCAAGGGCTTTATAAACATTTGTCCGAGGGTGTGTGGTCTTGATCAACTAATAAAGTCTGGGACCAGATCCACTTCATAAATAGTTGCTAGTTTGAACAGTGCGGGTCTGCCGGTGAAGAAGAGCTCATGTTCCGGTAAAGAAGATCTCAACTCCACGTACCGAAATAAAAAGCTTAATCTTTATGCGTTTGGATGAAAGGACCCAGCTCCAAATGTTATAATAAAAGGTCTCAACTTCACATGCTAGAAGATAAGATCTCAACTTCCTCAACTTCAAACTCTGGAGGAGAATATCTCACTCTACACGCTGGAAGATAAGGTATCAACTTACAGTGCTATAAGAAAAGATATCAACTTCCTCAACTTCAAACTCTGGAGGAGAATATCTCACTCTACACGCTGGAAGATAAGGTATCAACTTCCAGTGCTATGAGAAAATATATTAACTCCTTGCTCTTAAATATAAAGTCTCACCTCCATACGTGTGAAAAATAGGTGTTAACTCTACACGCTGTGGAAGAAAGTCTCAACTCCACAACTGGAAGAGAAAATCTAAAATCCACACACACTGGAATATAAGGTCTAAACTCCACAAACTGGAAGATAAGCTCTAAACTCACTACGTTCAAACTGACGTATCATGCAGCTAATCAATTGAGGTTCAAAGAAAACTTGAACGGTAATGTTAATGAAATCATCTTTATTGTGTTTTTTTACAAGGATAACCTGAAAATTACTTTATCTATTTCTTCTAACACACACTTGATACAACTTCCTTAAACCGGCAGCTTAGATCATCCCTAAAGGTCGACCAATTAGTAGTTGGCTTGATGAATATCTCTACTGACAGATTCTCTTCCACTGTGTTTCTTTCGGCCCAAAAGTAGCATGAAGCACTTCCAACATAACATTCCAGCAGCCTCCCCCCTCTCACAGGGATTAGCATCCCTACAGGAACCCAGCTAGCCAAGCCCACTAGCCGTTGTTTCACACAAGACATGACACACAGAATGAAATAATGTAACTAGCCTTATATCTGCATTCTATCCTCTATGCAGTAATTAAGACATATTTTAGTGGCAACCCTTCTCTGCATAGTGCATAGCCAAATTAACCTATCAAACTCCATACACTGGAAGATAAGGCCTAAACCCCACACATTAGAATATAAGGTCTCAGCTCCATATGCTAGAAAAGAAGATCTCAGCTCTATGCATCGAGATAAATAGTAGCCTCTTCCAACTAGATTAGACATCAGGTGGAAAATAAATATCAAACCTCATTACAATGAGCTGACATAGAACCACGGCCTCCCGAGTCGGAGCAGTACTAATTGGTTTTGTTAAATTTTAGCTATAGTAGTGGCTAGAAGACGAAATATATTATCTTAAGAAACAGGATGGATTAGGTTAATATGACTAGGACTCCCTAAGAATAAGCTCAAACTGTAAGTCAAGTCTTGTTTGGTATTGGGTCCCAATAAAAAAAAACAGTGTCCCACTTCAAGTAGCCCTAAATTGGGAACCCGGCTGTATAATACTGCTGGGACTGTATCAGAGCGATTATGAATAAACTAGTAAGCTGAACATTAAGGCTCCCTCCCTATCTTATCGTTGCCTCGTGACCAGACCAAACAAGCCCTGCATCACAAGAGCAATTAAATCTCGGCGTAAACGCTCGGACCATTTAGTGGCTAGAGGTTGGAATGATGCAGCTTTTATGAAGAGGTCTAGGGTTTTGTGAACAAACCTTGATTGGGATAAATCTGTGCTTCGTTCAAACTTGACAGCTTCACACTTTAAAGTTTCCCTTAATACTTTCTAATCAAAACTACTCATTGGGACAAAGAGATTGAGTCAGGTGTATTTTTCTTAATGGTTTTATGATCTACCTCAGTGGGAATGGGGGTACATATTCTCTAAATTATACTCCTTCTTTCTCATTACCCCACCAGTATAAATATACCGTTAGCCGGGACGGTTAATGGTATGTCAAGCGTGTAATAAATTCAAAATTGGAATATTCTCACGTTTTGACTTTTATTTTTAAAAAAATATTCTGTAGAAAGTCCAGTGGGAAGCTTATTTGTCTACTGAGCTAAGGGTCCCGGGTTCAATTACCGGCATGGTAGAAAAACTTATTATTGGGACAATGTGGGTTTACCCTTTAACAGTGATGAATTAACAGCTATGGTCCATTGTGCCTGTCCTAGCTTTAAGTTAAATTATAAGCCATATGAAACTATGACGGCTCTAGCAAGCTGGTAATGGAACATATATAGCTTGAATAGAAAACTTATCCAGGTCTAAGGCTGGAAACAGTAGTGGGTGTAAAAAGTATGTAGGGAAGTAAAATTAAGTAAAATTATATTATGTCTCAGAAGAAGGCTACTGCAATGATAACTGAAACATTTGAACCTCCCAATTCTTTTAATAAAAGTTTTTGATTTCATATCCAGCTGCGCTGATTAATTAAATTAATTTATAAAACTCCACCTTAAGATAAGAACATATCACGAAACATATAAGCCAGAAGTTTGCTTGAGTGAAGGTTTCAGACCTCATTGAGGACCCATGTTGCTTTGCAAGATCAACTTAGACCTCTAATGGTTTGCAAGACCAAACGGGATCCATGATGCTTTGCCAAGATTAACTGAGACCCAATATGCTTTGCAAGACCAACTGGGACCCATGGTGATTTTCAAGACCAATTGGGACCCAATATGCTTTGCAAGGTCAACTTGGACCAATGATGATTTTCAGGACCAACTGGGACCCATGGCTCGTTGCAAGGCCAATTGAAACCCAAGATGATTTTCAGGACCAACTCTGATATCACACACAGTTTGTGCTTGAGTTGATTAATGGAGAACTTAAGATGCCATCATGTACTGTTTTGTTTGGAGAAGATCGCGTGAAGCATTATTGTACAAAATCACGTCTGTTTTGTTTGACTTCCATGGAGAGAGCAGACAGAGCAGAACGTGTTTTTATTCTGCTAGCTATGTTAAGTGAAAACGGTAATCTCAGTGCAGTACACTTAAGTAGCACCTTATAGTATAATATAGTATAGGTATTATATAGTAAGGTAGATGTGAACTCACCAATTAGAGAACTATCATCAAGGTATTCTGAAACAAAAACAAACGCGTTAGTTAACGTTTAGATAAATAATTAACTAATAAATTCAATCATATCTAACACCAATCTATATCCAAGTTCCATGCATGAAATCTATAACACTCACATATGTGTCAACATTAGTGGTTTATTATAGAGTTGAAATCTGATAAATATATTTGTAAGAGAAAAATAAATTCAAGTTTAGATTTATAAAAAGTACAGTGATTCAATAAATAGATCTAGTAAATACTACCTAATTTATGTTCAAAAATCATATAATTAAGAAAAAACCATAGGAAACTAATAGTCTCAGCCTTAGTTAAGAGCATTGAAACTTTGTGCCTTATAGAATAAGCAACCAAATCTACTATAATCGGGTTAAAGCTATGATGGAGCTCTAGCATTTATACACGCTGCGTGTAAAAATGTGAGAAGTATACATGATTCGGGGTGCTAAACTCACTTTCACAATAATTATTTAAAGTGTTATTTCTGAACCAACTAATTATATCACCACACGAGAATTTCTATGAACAAGAGCAAAAGGGCCAAGCGCCTACCAATTTTGCAGGGAAAGGTATTTTCTAGAAATGTCAAAATACCTGTTTTTCTCGATTTAGATTCTTAAGTTAAACCTTTCTGTAACATTTCCTTTTTCATTATTTTTCAAAGCATTCAACCTCAGATTTAAACAAATATGTAGGTATTTAGCTTCATAACATCCAAAAAGTTCAAACTAATAAAAAAACAGGTTTTTAACAAAGAAAAATATCAATATTGACCAAGTATTAAATAATATATTCAAAATAATAAAATAATTAGGAATTACATTATAGTAAACATGTAATATTACCTACAAATAAAACATCATTGACTCAAACTTTTGTAAAAAAAATAAATATAATAAACAGTTGTTGCGAACACAAGTTTAATCAATTTACCAAATAGGATCGTTAAATGAACGTGGAGTGTTTTGAATTAATGGCATTGGAAAGAAAACTTAAGTAGATACTGTACTGGCAGCAACTTAAATTACCTACAAGTAAGAAAGAAAGTAGGCTTACTTGAAATAAAAACTTTTTCTGTTACTATTTATTTTTTGTCAAATAATCGATACTAGATTTGTAAAAACAGTCAAAAACATTGTCTTATATGAAATAATTATTTTTATTGTATAGAAAATCTAACATGTCTGATACCTTACTCCCGCCTCAATGCGAAAATTGGACGCGACCATTATAACGCATGTTCGTTTGAAACTTTAATCTCACAATCTTATAGATATTGACTAAATACACTAAAAGTCTTCAAAATTGAAAATAAAAACAATTATTTCAAAAAAATTCGAAATTAATAAATTGCTGATTTTATAACGGAAAGAACACATTTCACACATTAACATTTTTTTAAGTCATCCGCCATAACTGATACAACGCACGTTATGTTGCCAGAAATTAGTGATGGAGTTTTGACAATTTTTAATTGGAATACACTCTAAATCTAATGAATTAAAATAAATACTACCTTTTTTGCTCTGTTTTGACTAATCACCCCAATTTTTGTTTTATTTTTATTAAAATTATCTTATTCAAAGAGATAAATAAAACATTGAAAATCGAAAAGTAACAAATAATATAATTGCAGGAGAACGGCCATCTTAATTTGATCGAAATACCGTATCTTTCAATATACACGTTGTGATATATCAATTTAATTATAGATAGATATATCGATATATTACGAAAAATTGCCATCCCTAGTCTAACATTTTATATCGATTGTTTGTTTAGAATCAATTCATGATATTCTGATGATTTCACTTAACTTTTAATTTTTTTTAATGTGTCAAAGATGTTTAGTTTTACCTCTTGATACTGTCATAATGTCAGATCGTATTATATTCGAGAATATTTACTTTACATGAAGAACACCTCAAAATGTTAGGGTCGTATTATATTAGGTATAATACGGTATATTTACAATTTGCTGGCATTTAAGTGAAATAGCAACGAAACTAATATGAGATATAATCGATTATTACCAATTTTGAATGTTGCCATTTTGTTTAGTTGCCAGTTTTATTGAGAGCTAAGAATCGAAGTAGCGAGAATTGAGATTGATTCTCTATTCTTTCCATATCAGTAAGAATCGAG
Source organism: Timema shepardi (assembly GCA_902151425.1). Lineage (NCBI taxonomy): Eukaryota > Metazoa > Arthropoda > Insecta > Phasmatodea > Timematidae > Timema > Timema shepardi. The sequence continues at coordinate 701,565 of CABFVX010000008.1, read as the reverse complement.
GGTATTAAGGAATCTAGTTTGACAGACCTGGTATTTTCACATATTCATACAATTCATGGTTCTTTTACATGTAACAATCGACATGGGACCGACGGCTTTACTTCCTCTTTGAAGGAATTTGTGCTATGGATTTATATCGCTCAGGAAAAATCCATCAACCCTTGCTGGGTTTTAACTACTCTCTATAGACCCTGTATGTATCACAAGTAAACATGGGTGCTAAGTTCACTCTATAGACCCTGTATGTATCACAAATAAACATGGGTGTTAAGTTCACTCTATAGACCCTGTATGTATCACAAGTAAACATGGGTGTTAAGTTCACTCTATAGACCCTGTATGTATCACAAGTAAATATGGGTGTTAAGTTCACTCTATAGACACTGTATGTATCACAAGTAAACATGGGTGTTAAGTTCACTCTATAGACCCTGTATGTATCACAAGTAAACATGGGTGTTAAGTTCTCTCTATAGACACTGTAGTATCACAAGTAAACATGGGTGTTAAGTTCACTCTATAGACCCTGTATGTATCACAAGTAAACATGGGTGCTAAGTTCACTCTATAGACCCTGTATGTATCACAAGTAAACATGGGTGTTAAGTTCACTCTATAGACCCTGTAAGTACCACAAGTAAACATGGGTGCTAAGTTCACTCTATAGACCCTGTATGTATCACAAGTAAACATGGGTGTTAAGTTCACTCTATAGACCCTGTATGTATCACAAGTAAACATGGGTGTTAATTTCACTCTATAGACACTGTATGTATCACAAGTAAACATAGGTGCTAAGTTCACGCTCTGTAGACTCTGTATGTATCACAAGTAAACATGGGTGTTAAGTTCACTCTATAGACCCTGTATGTATCACAAGTAAACATGGGTGCTAAGTTCACTATATGAACTATGTATGTATCAGAAGTAAACATGGGTGCTAATTTCACGCTCTATAGACCCTGTATGTATCACAAGTAAACATGGGTGCTAAGTTCACGCTCTATAGACTGTATGTATCACAAGTAAACATGGGTGCTAAGTTCACGCTCTATAGACTGTATGTATCACAAGTAAACATGGGTGCTAATTTCACGCTCTATAGACTGTATGTATCACAAGTAAACATGGGTGCTAAGTTCACGCTCTATATACCTTGTATGTATCAGAAGTAAACATGGGTGCTAAGTTCACGCTCTATAGACCCTGTATGTATCACAAGTAAACATGGGTGCTAAGTTCACGCTCTATATACCTTGTATGTATCAGAAGTAAACATGGACTCTAGGTTCTTTCTCTTTAGTCCGAGTCCTAAATAAAACTCTTCCCGATTTCAAAAGAGTCGGCTTTTCTCTGTTTGCGTCTTTACGTTGCCCGTAGAAACGCGATTACCAAGGACACAGTTTAACGAGGAGAAGATGGGGATCAAAGATGAGAGGAGGAGCAGAGGGAAAAGTTTTCTTTCCATCACGAGTAAAGGAGAAAAAGAGTGAACTCAGCCGACCGGAAACAGAAGTTCTGACGGACATGACGTGAAAAGAGTGTGAAGGCAGTGAAAGCAGACCAGGTATTAAGAACAAAATGTCTTGCGAGGTTTGTGTTTGTGAGAAGATGGAAGGAGTTTAACCTCTCTTTGATAGTGGGAGGGGAGGCTAAGAGCGAGATTAGGACCAGTCCTTCATGACAAGGAGACGTCACAAACAGCCATGGGTTCAACTCCCGGATTACTCTACAACTCTTTGCACCTCTCAACTGAACTAAATCTTCTTCAACCCGCTCTCACGGTCTAACACAAAGCTAGTGGGCACAATGTTTATTTTATTGAGACTTAGGCACAACACATAAAAGATTATAGTCATAACAACTGCATTATCTGCCTGTTATATAAATGTACACACACAAAACAAATGCGTTTTAGTAACTAGCACTAGGGATCTTCTTTCTATATGAGGATAAAATCAACTTAAAAATACCACTTTATAATTAATCATCGCTGAGAGACCGTTTAGGCCAACTAGAGACCTATGATAACCTCAGGAAGCCCTCCAATACATTCTTGGATAATCAGAAATCCTCTAAAATCTTAGAGAACCTTGATACCCTCAAAGGGCGTTGAAAAGCATTCAAAGGCTCCCAATTCTTACGCCCTCAACCACGGAAAATTCTCATAGAATTGTTGAAAGATTTAAGTACTAATGAATAGGGAATTTAGCCATAACTTCACCACTATACGCCTGGATAAGGAGATAAAAATCACCTTCTCCTTAGTATATAGTGTATACCATGGGAATATAACTTGTGACCTTACTATTAGTGCACCTGCACCTGTTGGTAACAAGAATCACCGAGAGTATACACAAATATATGTACACATACGCAAACAATATTCATTTTTTCACATATTCTCAGAGAAGTGTATATATATATATATATATATA
>CABFVX010000008.1:632507-696778 GCA_902151425.1 Timema shepardi | reverse complement strand
TTAGTTTGATATCAGCTCTCACTTCAGTACTAGTAACAAGATAAAGCACACACGGCCAGGTGTTAGTTTGATATCAGACTTCAGGTCAGTACTAGTAACAAGATAAAGCACACATGTCCAGGTGTTAGTTTGATATCAGCTCTCACTTCAGTACTAGTAACAAGATAAAGCACACACGGCCAGGTGTTAGTTTGATATCAGACTTCAGGTCAGTACTAGTAACAAGATAAAGCACACATGTCCAGGTGTTAGTTTGATATCAGCTCTCACTTCAGTACTAGTAACAAGATAAAGCACACACGGCCAGGTGTTAGTTTGATATCAGACTTCAGGTCAGTACTAGTAACAAGATAAAGCACACATGTCCAGGTGTTAGTTTGATATCAGCTCTCACTTCAGTACTAGTAACAAGATAAAGCACACACGGCCAGGTGTTAGTTTGATATCAGACTTCAGGTCAGTACTAGTAACAAGATAAAGCACACATGTCCAGGTGTTAGTTTGATATCAGCTCTCACTTCAGTACTAGTAACAAGATAAAGCACACACGGCCAGGTGTTAGTTTGATATCAGACTTCAGGTCAGTACTAGTAACAAGATAAAGCACACATGTCCAGGTGTTAGTTTGATATCAGCTCTCACTTCAGTACTAGTAACAAGATAAAGCACACACGGCCAGGTGTTAGTTTGATATCAGACTTCAGGTCAGTACTAGTAACAAGATAAAGCACACATGTCCAGGTGTTAGTTTGATATCAGCTCTCACTTCAGTACTAGTAACAAGATAAAGCACACACGGCCAGGTGTTAGTTTGATATCAGACTTCAGGTCAGTACTAGTAACAAGATAAAGCACACATGTCCAGGTGTTAGTTTGATATCAGCTCTCACTTCAGTACTAGTAACAAGATAAAGCACACACGGCCAGGTGTTAGTTTGATATCAGACTTCAGGTCAGTACTAGTAACAAGATAAAGCACACATGTCCAGGTGTTAGTTTGATATCAGCTCTCACTTCAGTACTAGTAACAAGATAAAGCACACACGGCCAGGTGTTAGTTTGATATCAGACTTCAGGTCAGTACTAGTAACAAGATAAAGCACACATGTCCAGGTGTTAGTTTGATATCAGCTCTCACTTCAGTACTAGTAACAAGATAAAGCACACACGGCCAGGTGTTAGTTTGATATCAGACTTCAGGTCAGTACTAGTAACAAGATAAAGCACACATGTCCAGGTGTTAGTTTGATATCAGCTCTCACTTCAGTACTAGTAACAAGATAAAGCACACACGGCCAGGTGTTAGTTTGATATTAGACTTCAGGTCAGTACTAGTAACAAGATAAAGCACACATGTCCAGGTGTTAGTTTGATATCGGCTCTCACTTCAGTACTAGTAACAAGATAAAGCACACATGTCCAGGTGTTAGCTTGATATCGGCTCTCACTTCAGTACTAGTAACAAGACAAAGCACACACGGCCAGGTGTTAGTTTGATATCAGCTCTCACGTAAGTACTAGCAACAAGATACAGCACGCATGGGTTGGTGATGGATGGAAACACAAATAAAGATAAATGATCCGGTGGCAAACAGAAGGAGCCGAATTGTTCAAACAAGGCTGAGGGGAGGTGTAAAGAGGGACGAGTGATTTCGTTTCCTCCAAGAAGTGGAGGGGGGAGTTAACCCCATTCCGCCATCACATTTATATTCAATTGGGTTGAAGTGGGACAGTGCTGTACTAACTGTAATCTCAAAATGGATTATCTAGGAGGATGTGCCTATGTACACAGATAGCCAACTGTTTATAAAGTTTATTTATTAGGTGAGTTATTTATTCAGGCAAGAATACAGGAGTTTATCTACGTATGTTCAGTAAACTCGTAATAATTCGTAATCGGTTTATCTGGATTATATGTGCACTGCTCTTAAAAATATTATAATATACAGTAGTTTTAGTAGTTTTCTATGAAAGAATTATCTCAACAATACACGTTGTAATGTGAATGGAACTTAACATGTTTTCGTCACAACCAAAAGAATAAACATCATCAAAACGTTAAAGGATAAAATAACTCACGATAATTAAAAAAAAGATATTGGATGCACAGATGCACAGATGCATTTAAATAGTTATATTTTTTTTATTATTCTACTGACTCATATCGGTGGCCCCATTGTTGGAAACTGGGAGGACGGACTTTTAATCCCGGTTGGGTGTATTGAGGGTGTATTTTTTCTAAGATAGTTTCCTGCTCTTCTTACAAAAATAAGAGTGTACAATTCCTTCTAATGGTACCTAACTGCATGTATTAGCGAGACAGCTGTTGGTGCACCGAAGTGAAATTGGAATGTAGAGACGCGGTCCAGCCTGAACCAACAAATCCTCACAGATTTCCTGGAGAGAGCTATAGTGAGATTAAGTGCTAAATAAAATGTAAAAGTTTACCTAAACAAGAGGGGTGGGGGTGGGTAGCTGGAAGGGGGAGGAAATGATCTATCACGTATTCCATCAAACACTCGCCTCAGGGCGACCAGCGAGAGGGCTGCAATTTTTTTAATGGCCCTGCCTAGAAGAGAGAGAGAGAGTGTGTGTGACCCATAAAGGGCCTATGTGTCTACACTTCGCTCGGAAAGAAGGCGTCAAGTCCAAGACGTATAATAACATTTTACAAACTCAAACACCCAAGAGTCATTATTCCAAGTCACAGGTTGCTGTTGCATTTCGACTAAAATAACAAGTTTATGAATATTATTTTGAAGAATAGTTATAATACAAAATTTAAATTGATGACAGATGTTCTAAATATCTGTTTATTTCTTATAATGAATATTAATGTGATATTTAATCTTTTTATTAAATTATAATACTATTAATTTAATAGAATCCACGCTATTAGAATATAATCAATAATTTATTTTTTAAGTCAACCATTTTATCAATAAGGTAACTTTACCGCTTAATAAATGTGGTACTGATCAGTAGGGTAGTTGGAGTAAACAAGATTACCCCCCCTTCCCCATTTCGTTTGAAGGCTATATCACTAACATATGCATCTGCTGAGATCACTAGATATCTTCTGAGCTCACTTTAAAGCTACTAAGATAACTGAACAGCTGCTGAAATTGCTAAACAGTTTCAGATATCACTATACAGCCGCTGATATCACTAGACAGCTGTTTATATCAATGAAAAGACCATGGTAACACTGGGCATATTAGGATATCACTGTAAACTGATTATATCACTGGATAGATAATTATATCACTAGACAGCCGATAGATAATATAATCAAACATATACTGAAATTACTAAACATTTTCTGATATAATTAGACACATGCTGATATCACTTGACAGCTATTGAGATCACTGTACAGATTATGAGATAGTTAGACTTCTGCTGAAATCTCTAGACTGAGATCGATAGACAGTTTGTTGCAAGGGTTGAACATACTTATTTGTAAAATCTTAACTTAGATTGATTTCTCACATTGTGGAGAGCACGTTGCTAATATCAGGTCAAATAAGTGGTCAAACGGTCTAAAGAGTCACTCTCGCTAAATACTTTGTTTCCGGTGAGAGGATATTTAAGGGTCGAATCTCAGCTGGGTAAACCGAGGGTGGTTTTCCAAGATGTATCACTTGTTTTCCTACTGTCTCTCCACGCTAATGTAGGGGCATTTCCTTTAAACTATCTTCATCAATACCCCTAAATCTTAGATGCCGGCACAAATTTATCTGATTGCCAAACCCTTCCTTCACTCCTGACAAGACGTGTATTAATCACAGCTTGTGAATGTGTGGAATGCTAGACCTCCACCGTGGTTCGGATCACACGTTAAACTGTAGATCCTCCATTTCATCTCACAATCCCCCTACCATTACACATTAGCTTAAGTGCGTATAAACCGAACGGGTAGTAAGACATAGTGCTAATAATAATAATAGCACCACTAAAATAATCCGTTAATGACCTTGTTAAAACGTAACAATAATGCACCCATGAGTCCTCTAACATATGGGGAAGGAACAATGCCCTCTCCTTTAACGTCTCGACAACCAATCAAGCCCAGGCGCCATGTAAGCAGCCCAACCCACTATAAACTAAGGGGGCAGTTTGTTGGGATATACCGCGTATTTCCGCTAAGGGCACGTACATTTCTCGGCTCCGTGCGCACAAGATGGATGGGGGACCTTGAAATCGGAGGGCACCCCAAGTGCGGCCAACCAGAAATATTGACAAGAAGGNGGGGGGTGCAAAGAATAACTACCCTCGAGGGTATTTCAAGAATACTTGTATGAGGCCACGCTCTGATGCGTGAGCTCACATAAAACCTTTATGTACTTAAGATAGAATTGTGATAAATTAATATTTAGAAAAATTGTTATTCACTCAATATGTATGGCTTATTAACGCCTAGGACCTCCTGATTTTCGTCAAATACCATTCACCCCTATCTTAGCTGATAGTTATACATTTGAATTCATCAGTAAAACAGTATTAAAATAGCTGCCCTGGAGATACCCAAAAACGCCCCTGGAGACACTAAAGAGATACCCAAAAGACACTCGATAGATGGTCTAGAGACACTCAATAGAATACCTGGATACACCCAAGATAACCCTTAGACGCACTTAAGAGATACCCTGGAGACACTCAAGAAATATCCAATAGACACTCAAGAAATACCCAATACACTCAAGAGATGGCCTACAGTCACTCACTAGAAGCCTTGGAGACCCGCAAGAGAACCCTTAGACACATTCAAGAGATACCGTAGAGACACTAAAGAGATACACTAGAGACAATCAAGAGATGCCCTAAAGACACCCAATAAAATCCCTGGATACACTCAAGATATGCCTTGCAGACACTCAAATGACCACCCTGGAGATACTCAAAAGATCGCTGATGATCCTCAAGTTATTCCCTGTAACACTCAAAAGACCAACCTGGGGACCCTCAAGAATCTCCCCGGAGACACCAAGTGGAGCCCTGGAGGTCCTCGAGAAAGTCCTGTGGACCAGTGTTTAAGCCTTATTCATAACTCAAGTACTTGTATTTCTTCCACAGTAGGACCCAATGAGCTATACAAGGACCCACCATAATAAAGTTAATTGATTAGCAATGATTCTAAATGTTAAAGAATTTTCCAGAATTCTGGGAAGCTCTGTTTATAGTATTATGGATGCTTTCAATATTTACGTAACCAAACCCACTCATTGTTGCATGTAATACAGTGATCATGCACGGGAGTGTTTCTCAGTGGATCCTCCATGATGCACCTGACGGGGCAGAGAAAGCACCTCATAGCGTATGATAATCACTCCACCACTGTTGCAGGCAATTAACGTTGTTTAATTGGGTGTCACACGTAGCGTGAGGGTGAAAGGGGCAGTGTCGTAACTCGATCTCATCACTGCAGTATGTAAATGTACAGCCTGCTCTCCTCCCACGACAGCTGTAGACCTGTCCGGTCAAGTGGGAATTAAGTGCACAGGCAGGTGCTATTAATACACACCTCTCAGTAACTAGTATCTAGCACAAAGGGGATGTTTTTTCTCACAACGGAAATATCATGTTCCTAAATGCGAGTGTTGCTTGTTTTTGGTTAGGTGTATTAATTTGGTTTGAAGGTAATGTTTTGATAGTACTCTGTTTAGAACTCACTATTATCATCATCATCCTCATCCTCATCCAATCGAAATTGGGAGCTGTCCTCAGAAATTTTCAACGCAATTTTAATGACGTTGCTTAAATATAGTTTTTGAAGCTATTTTACGAAACGGATTGCATCTTTTTGGATGCACCTAAGCACGCTAGCACTATCCCACTTAGACACCAATGATGTTAGAAATAGAAAGAGAGGGAATAAAATGAGCAGCTTATGCTGCAAGTCCTATTGTCCTTCCCCTCTTACTCTGACGAGCTTACACACTCACTATACTGCTTGTGCTTTGAAAACATTGACCTTAAAATTACATTTTTCTTGTATACTATTAAAGCTAGACATATGCTACCCAGGAATTTTTTTAATCTACATACCGGCAGGAAGACATCTACATGCCATTTTCGTGACCAGGCCAATTAGCCTAAATTGTAGAGGATTTATAATAGATACGTTTATAAGAAAATTACTTCCAAATAAAAATAATATTGTGACAATGTAGGATTATTTTAATTTTTTTTAAAAGAATTTACGGCTTCTCTTTTAACGTTAGATCCTTAAAATTCGCTGAATAAATCGAGAATTCACGTGGGAAATCTTATCTTGACCTGCGGTGACGTCTAGATAGGCAATTATTTTAGACACTGGCCAGAGCCCCGCGAGATAGATTGAAATGCAACCTAAGCTGCAAAACTGTAATGAGAGTAGTCGCATCCGAAGGGTTTATACACTTTCACCAGAGGTTCTTATACTCATCGTAGTTGGGGTATTAGAGGGGGTTTCTACTAGATTTTCAAACACATTACGGGTGCAGTATTAATACAACATGATCCACACTATGGGTGCAGTATTAATACAACATGATCAACACTATGGGTGCAGTATTAGTACAACTTGATCATGAACTTAAGCCGAGTGTAATAAAATTTGGGTCTTTTCTAATAATAAATTAATAAGATTTGCAAAAATGAATTATGCAAACAAACAAAAAATTCCCCGTCAACAGTAGCTCATAAATATTTAAAAGATAGTAAAAATATCGTTTCAAATTTATTTTGCGATTCCAATTATATACGCTATTAAAATTTATTCCTAGACCTTTTCTGAATTATTTTACTAACTCAATATTAATTTTAGTAAATTTATACGTTTTATATAGATTTTTGATAGTAAATAAAAAGCTTTACGAATAAACATTTTAAAACTATATTTAAAGCCATATTCAATATTCTAAAAACGTATAGGAGTCTATATTAATGGAATTAGTGTGAGGTATTAAGGAACACATTTCGTGCTAAAAATTCAGCCCGTCCATCATTAATATTATTGCATTTGTAATTCGTTAAATTCTTTGAAAAGTTTCCTTACACCGCGACGACTGGGTTCCTTAGCTAATAGATAAAATGCAGAGTTCCTTGGTATCTGCCTACCTCTGTTACACTCTTGCTATGCAGGTTGCAGCTAATAGAGATCTAGGCGCTGCTAACTCTGAAGAATTGTCAGCAAATAAAGTTGACCAGTTCTAGGGTTAATACTCACTCTTTACTTTACCAACTATCAAAATGATGGTTAAGGTTCTTCTTTATTGAAGTCTCTTTTCTTCATTTCCGCTTTAGATTAAAACATTTGTAAATTTGGATTTGAGCGTATTAACAGGATTCCGTAAGCTTTTATATTTTGTTCCACTAAAATTTTGAGACCTTCATAGTTCTTATTAGTTATATAACGTGTAGTAATTATATAAAAGAGTGTGACAAACTGGTCAAGTAACATTAAGAGTAACCGTTAAAGATAACATTAAATTGTGTCTAAAAATGGTGGTCTCCCCAATATAGTTTACATACAAATCTATTCATTTAAGAGTATAGTCTTATCGTCGTCAACCAAGAATCCAAGTGTTTTATCTCCAAAATTGTTAAATTTGGGATATCTTGTGTTTACGTTTATTTAGAATGCATATGATTCACCTGCAGTGAAATTGAGACTACTATTTTATTACCGAAGAATATACAAACTCGATTTGTCATCTAATAACCTTGGTTTAATACAAAAGGCCAAACTTCAATGTTATTTTACACAAAAGTGAAAAATTGAACATAGAGCACTTGCATTCTCGGGTGACGTTATGTCAGTGAGACTAGAGGCACGACTTATATGCTCAACTTTGACTCAAGAGTGAGGGTTTGGTTTCAATAAGATTTAATCAAAGGGTAAGAACAGGCTACATAATATGATTTATAATCTTTACTCCAGATCATTATATTAATCTTGTAGTGTTATGATAAAAAAATAGGTCTGGATATCTTAGTCTGGCAATGAGTATAAATACTAAAACCTCATTTAAATATTTAATAACAAATGTAAGAGCTGATAGCTGTTACTTAATAATAATAGTTATAGATTCGCCCCTTAAAGAACGTCTAGTCCAATATTAATCTGATCCCAGCAACTGTTAGCCTGTTCTTCCCCCCACCCCTCATTCTACTTCCACTGACGTTTTGTATTCTCCTCGTCTCGGGATTCTTACAACATATTACATTTCCTCAACCCAAATCATGCCGCGTATCGGGAGCCCTGCACCCAGAAACAATTTTCTATCATTCAACAACTGTCGGCGCCCTCAACATTTCGTTGGTTTCTTTTTAATTTCGTGTTTCCGGCAGAGTGCTCTTCCCGGTGTCCTTGGAACAAGGATACAAGTGTGAACCTCAGGATTTAAGGATGATACACATTTGAGGATGTTCCCGGGCGTGGGAGAGTTCTTCAAAGGTCGTTAAGCCGTTGCACTGTGTCCTGTATCGTCAGTCAGATCCAGACCATGTTTTTACCAGTATCAGCATTTTATTTAAATATTAACAACCTAGATACAATAAAAACAAATAAGGAGAGAATAAAATTATGTGGAATTTTATCGTGAAATAAATAGGTAGAATATTTTTGAAATCAAGCGTGTTTTAGGAAGAGATTGAACCTACAGTAAAATACTATCAAAATCAAATAATCAAACTTTGAATATAACGGAAGTATAAGGTTACAAAGTATAATACATAATATTAAATCAAGTTAGGGGTGTAAAATGACTAATTAAAGAAAAAAATTCTACTCATATTTGTTAAAATATGAGCTTCGTAAATAATATTAAATAAAGTCGTTATTCCCTGTTTCCTCCTCAACGAATTGTTCATTGCCCTCTCAAGATTGATCAGCCAATATATAATTATTATGAACCAACAACTCCCATCGTTCAAATTTTTAACTCCAAAATGGCCAATCGATAGGTTGTTTCCCCTTAGTTTTGAGAGAAAGCTTGAGTGGTAGCTTTATAACCCTAAAACTGTCCCATAGGTATATTATTTTACATTAACATACGTAAGTTAACTTTTGGGCTATTTATTTGATCTCTACATTACCAGAATAGTGTTTTACTCAAAAAAAATTCTCGAATCATTTAGTTTTATGTCTAAAATAAATGTTAAATAGCCAGCTTTATTTTTAGACTAGCAGAAGTATCCAGTGTTTCCCAGTGTAACCATGCAATTAATTGCATGATTATACCGGGCAACACTTGTATATGCTTCAAACAAACAGATAAAATCTATTCATTTAATTTCTTTCAACCCAGTTTTAAATCAATTAAACAAACTTCTGTCAAAAATTTAAAATTCAAGCTTCAAGGTGCAAATGTTTGTGCACAGGGGCTACTGATATATCATATCAGCCAGTGGCGGCTCATGTATAGGCACTGCGGAACTGCAGCACCCCGTATTTCCACTTGATATTATCGATAACATTTAATATAATGAGTCCTTTTTTAAATTCGTTATTTATTTTTGTAGTAAAATATATATTCCTTAAGCTTAATGTCAATACTTCAGTAGTCATCCCCCAGTTTATGAAAAAATACAAAAATATTTATATGGAACTGTGCGCTTCACAGTGCCAGTGACGTGGTGTTTGAATGTTGTGCACATGTGCACATAAGAGCGGAGTGGGGAGGAAGGCGGGACTGCCAGGTAGAGAGAGTATTGTTGCTCTCGCAGTGCCGGCTCTGGCGTGATGGTGGAAGGAAGTTTTTTTTTATTCAGCGTGTGTTATGCTTAGAAACCGTGTACCATATTCTTGATTGTGATAAAGTGTAGAAGAGTGTATAGTTAGATTATTATTCTGCTTCCAGCTATTATATTTGATTCAATTTTTTTTCGGTTCTTCTATTTAACAGAAAGATTAAATGCACTTGCAGTACTTTCAATGGAAAAAAATTTCCTCAATTGTTATCCAGAGATCGAGGAGAAAATTATTGAACTTTTTGCGCAAATTAAGACAAGAAGAATGGATTTAGTTTTTAAATGAATAGATCAAGCTTTAACTGTAACTTTTTAAGTTAAAGTAAGTAAAAAGGTTTTTTTAAAGATTTTATCAAGTTCCTGAATAAATTGTCTTTTTATATATGTTTTTTTTTGCTTTTACACGATTTTAAAACAAAGGCTAAAAAAAATTCTGAAGCAGCACCCCCACTAACTTTTAGCTACGAGCCTCCACTGATTTCAGCCCTTTGTGTGCGGTAGATATCGTGCATTTATCGTGACAGACAGACAAAAATCTCTTCATTTTATTTAAATAGAAGAGCACATTGGTCTGATGTTAAATTACTGTCCAAGCTCGTCAATGGCTGTATTGACTGTTTTGAACTACTCGACAATTAAAACAATCCTTCGATAAATATGACCAGAAGCTCTTTTCTTTTTTTTTTTTTGTTGAATACGTATTATAACACAATTTTCATCCAAATTTTTCATCTCGAATTCCTCACATAGACAATTATATAATATACCCATATATATCAGTTATAAGTCGATTGATATATTTTTTCTTATCCTATCAAAATTTAAGAAAAAGGTTTTAGATATTTGTCAATTGCACACTATGAAACTTTCACTCTACATACTTTTATTTTTATTTTTAAAGTATACCTCATGTGTCAATAAACTAGATATATAATAAATGTTATTAAATTAGTAGAATTTCTTTAATTTAGTAGAATATCTTGGGCATGTTGCCCCTCAAGTCTCTGCCGATGGTCAGGTTGATGCTATTTATTTTGACCAGAGTAAGGCATTTTACTTATGTCAGAATAGTATTATTCTCTCTAAACTTGGTAATTTTGGTGTTTCTACCTCATATGTAAAATGGTTCAGCAGTATGCTGAAAGTTCATTCACTATTAAAATTGATTCACATACCTCAAATAGATTTTCAGCCCCCTGTTGCATACCACAGAGTTCTAATTTAGGTCCTCTTCTCTTAAATGTGTCTATTGAAGGCATTGTTAAATATATGAACTTATCTAGATATTTACTCTTTGCTGATGATATAAAATTATTTAAGAATATCAAATCTATTGCCGATTTTATAAATTTACAAAATGATGTAAATGGTATTCTACAATGGTCTTTTGAAAATGGAATGTCTCTTAATATATCCAAGACCAAATCTATATATTTTACTAGGAAAACTAATCCTTCCTTTTTTACTTAGTAATTGGGCAATGAAATCATAGTTCGCACCCTTTATATTAATGATATTTGTGTTCTCCTGGATAACAAACTTTACTTCCACTATCATGTTGACCATGTCATTTCCCAGTCATTGAAATTACTTGGACTTATTAAATTTATTACTTCATCATTTAAGAAAGTTGACTGTTTTTGTGTGTCTGTACTACGTCCTGGTTAGATCTAAGTTAGGATATGTCTCTGTTGTTTGGAATCCCATTACCATAACTGACTCTCTCAGACTGGAAAACATTCAGAAAAAATTTGTCGCTGCGTCCTATGATAAATTCTTTACTAACAGGATTTTTTTTATGATTATAACAGCATTCGAAACCTCTTAGGGCTCTAAATTCTCTTCTCGCGTATATTTTATGGTGATGCCGTTTTTGTTTTAAATATTTTCAATAGCAAAATTTCTTGTAAATTTGCCCTTGATCATGTAGGTGTTCATATCCCTTCTCGGGCTTCTCGTAATTCAAAATTATTTTTTTATCAATATCTCTTATAAGATGAGTCCTATGGGTCGTTGTATCCATAGTGCCCATTCTATATTTGTCTATCATAAAAGAAAAGCTAAACTCAGAGAGTTATTTAAGGAAATCTCATATCAATAATTTATCATGTAGAGGTTCTGTCTATAATAATTAAGTTCACAATATTATGATTTATTTTTTGCATACTTTTATTGCTTTTAACCACTCTTTAGTTGTTTGTTATTATTTATTTTATTTACTCTTATCATTATTAATTACTATTTTCTGGCCTGTTATAGGTCTTAAGAATGTTGGCTAGCACTATAATAAAGGAAATTGAAATTTTATAATAATTACAGTATTTATTAATAATATTAATTTGTTTCTTTACAACCTCAAAATATATGTTATGTACATTTTTATTAATTAGTTTTTTCATTACTTACAAAAAATATCAAGTTTGTAATTTTCAAACTCTAAGTTATATATAGTTGTAGGTTCAACTAAAGTGTATATTAAAATGTTTTATATTTGTGTTTGTTATATTGCTATTTTTCATTATTTGTAACTGAACTGTTGTGGTTTTAGTCTGTATTTACTCCGATATTAATGGAGTGGATACCATGAGAGAAGTACATTGGCTAGCCACGGAGCCCCCTTTCCTCAATCACCCCTTCCTTCCTCCCTTCTTCACAGACTATGAATAGGCTTCGTTACTCACCCTCCTCTTGTTGAAGGAGTATTGAACAACTGTAGAACTACTCGAGACATAGTTCAGTGGAATAAACCATCCATTCCTCCCTAGGGCATTCTCTGCCTTTATCTCTGCTTCAGGTTAAGACACTAGCAACATCTTAATTAAGATCATAGATGTTGGTAGTTCCATCCGGACTAAGTGTATTGAGGATGATTTCACCAACACTGTGGTTTCCCATATCCTCTCCAGGCTGGTACACTTCCTCCAAATGTTTCCTTAGGTTACCAGTACATAATTTGTATTATTGTTATTTTTTTCTGTTTTATGTTTCATTGATGGTTTCTCCAAGCTGAGGGTTAGTTTATAACCCCCCCCCCCCCACTGGAAACTAAAATGTGATGAGATACTATTATTATTATTATTAGCACCGCGTCTTACTACCCGTTCGGGTTATACGCACTTACGCTAATGTGAAATGGTAAGGTGATTGTGAGATGAAATGGAGGACCTACAGTTTAACGTGGGATCCGAACCACGGTGGAGGCATGGCATTCCACACATTCAAAAGTTGTGATCAATACACGTCTTGTCAGAGGTGAAGGAAAGGTTTGGAAATCAGATAAATCTGTGCCGGGACCGGGGTTTTATTTACCACAACTGGAACATTAAAATCTGGCCTAATCTGTATTTGAACCGGTATATGTCATGTTGGTTGGTAATATGTAGCATCTGACTCTTCATATTAATTAATCAGTGTAAATTACTGACTTGACACAGGGATCGACCCCCCTGAATTTGGTCTAAATGTGTATAGTGCTCTCACCAATAAACTATTTATATCTTGTATTCAAAGACAAAGGTCTTTAAGAACGTGTGCTTATCTAGCTCCAAGATATCAGTGACCCTGTTGATGCTAGCTGTGTACTTGTGAAAGCGTCAGATAGATCTCCTAGCAGGACTTAAATGGTTAACCAGACCCACTTCGGTGGCCGCATGGTCCAAGAAGCTACTCTCTTAATAGACTAGATTGCCGAAGACAGATTGGGGTTCGATCCAAGCTGTATGTACTGAGCGTGTTTTGACCTAGATGGTTTTCCACGCTCCCTCCACATAAATGCGGGTGGTGCAATTTTGTTAAATTCAACCTTCCTAATCTCTAACACATTAGTGTAAATAATACATAGGCATATAGACCAAACGAGTAGTAATACGCTGTGGTAAAAAAAATCACCTAAGAAAATCTATATGATGAAAATAATAAATGTATTGTATATTGATCAATACAATAAAAGTATAATTGCCTCATATATTTTAAAGAATAGTTATAAAATATATACTCCCTTTTTGAAAAATGTATATTGGTTTATTAATTGATTAATTTTGTCTAAGATCATGTTTTTTTGAATAACTAACGGGCTTTGCTAAATTTCATATAAGTCTTACATAAATAATTCAAAAATAGTAAAATAAACTCGACATGGCTAATATATATACTTATACTAACCATAATTGTTAGTATTTCTGGGATAAGTATAATTGTGGGGTTATGTATTAAATAGCGTACATTAAGTTGGGATTGTAAGGGACGTGAGAAAAGATAAGTGTTTTTTGAGTTCTTATAGCAACACAGTGTTTTTTTTAAATAAAATAAAATATGGCTGCAGTAGGAACATAAAAAATAATATTATTTACATGATGATATCAACATTTGTCAAATGTATGTCAAGAGTATGGTGGCATTGGATGACGAACTTTTTAAATCAAGAGAAAGAGTTATCACTAAATTTCAGGATACACTTGACAGATACTCAAGAACTGTTGAGGTCACATGTGAGGAAAATTAATCTATGTTTCTACCGTTTCAATATTGGATTAGTTTTGTCCAAAAAAGATTTTGCTATAAAAACTGCAAAATTAATTAACTTTTCTCGGGTTTTCTACACTCCCACCTTAAGATAATGTAATTCACAATGATAGCTAAAATTTAAACAAACAAATGCAATTAAACTAATAGCAGACACAAAACTAAACACCAATATGATATCAAACTGGCTACAATTATTATTATTAGCACCGCGTCTTACTACCCGTTCGGGTTATACGCACTTACGCTAATGTGCAAATGGTAGGGTGAATGTGAGATGAAATGAAGGACCTACAGTTTAACGTGAAATTCGAACCACGGTGGAGACCTGGCACTCCTCACATTCACAAGAGGTATTGTCAGAGGTGAAGGAAGGGTTTGGTAATCAGATAAATCTTTGCCCGGACCGAGGATTGAACCCCGGCCGCCAGCATAGAAGTCTGACACCTTACCCCTAGACCACCAGGTCACCAAACTGGCTACAAGATAAAGCTATGTAAATGTAAACACTCTTTTAATATTCCATTAATAATCAACCATACTTCAATTTATTTTTTTGTTTTACAATCAACTCTTATTTCGATATAATCAATGCCACATATATTTGAGGCAGTGAGCTTGACGCTTTTGCGGCCACTGTTTACAATAAAACTAATGTTTCAAGCCTGAAACAATTAATTTCAAATCTATTTGTAAGTTGTGTGGATACAATTTTATGTATTATACTAGTGTTACTTTTTTATTTAACGTCTTATCTATATTTCAATGGATGGATCTTATTTAGCATATTTTCCATTAATGATCTCTAAAATTTGTACAAAAAGTATTTTCAATCAATTAATTTAAAGAAAAATTCATAATAAGGTGTATTTTGGTCTATATGAGTAGTAAGTTTATCAGTTATTACATTACTGCGCTAGTATCCAAATATCACGTTAATGTATTCATGCCACTCATATTTTAAATAATGTAACACGACAAACCTTTTAGTATCGACCCCTTGATAGCTACACAATTGCCCATTTAAAATGTATCTAAGTTAAAAAAAAAAACACGTTTTCATCGCTTCCTGCGTTCATAAAGAGTATCAGCCTATCATGTAGTGACCACCTAACAAAACAATATTTCGTTTTTGTCGCGGTAAACCACTTCACCACTTGGGGACAGACTTTTAATTGGCTGCTGGCATATTTACGCTCGATCGGGGCTTAAGCTTTTGGCGTCCTTTTGTGTCCAATGGATTCTGCCACCATGGATTAAACTTAAGTTTGATTTAAAATAATAATGAATATAAATACCACATTTTTGTATACATTTTTTATAGACATGAGTATAGACCCAGAGTATACAACTTAGCTTGTCCCAAAGACCAATATTAAATTAATTCTTCTTAATTTTGACTAACTTGAAAAAATATCATATTTATTAGCACTTAGATCTCCGCTTTCATGTTTACATTGCCATAGTAGGCTGAAACCAACTATAGCCCTTTATGCTTTTATTATAGTAACCAAAATTACCAATTTATTAAATTCAGCCGGTAAGCTCACACGTCCTTGAGCACGTTTTAGTGCACTGTGACGTCATATATATACAATTACATTTAGTAATTTCTTGGTTATTCTAGACGTCTTTATCACTCCTCGCATAGCGTTTAATCATGGAGTAGGATGATTGTTTCCCAAATAGCACATCTTCCCCTCCAAAAGTCAAAATACCCTCGAGTAAGCAACAAGTGGCGCGTGTATTGCCTAAAAACAACAGCTGTACTTGAATAAACAAGGTGTGTGTTGCCTAAAAACAGCAGCTGTACTTGAATAAACAAGGTGTGTGTTTCCTAAAAACAGCAGCTGTACTTGAATAAACAAGGTGTGTGTTGCCAAAAAGCAAGTACTGTACTTATTTCAATATGAGGCGTGCATACTTCCTACATGCAGGGTCTATAAATATATCAACATGATATGTATATTGCCTTCAAGCAGAGGATATACTTGTATCAACAAGAGAGGTACATATTACCTACAAGTAGAGGCTATACTTGTATTAACAAGAAACGTGCATATTACTTGCAAGCAGGTAATATTTGTATCAACGAGAGAAGTACATATTCCCTACATTCAGGGGTTATGTTTGTATCAAAAAGATACGTACATATTGCCCATAAGAAGAGGCTATACTTTTATCAACAAGAAGCATGAATATTGCCTTCAAACAAAGGCTAAGCTTGAATCAACAAGATATGTGTATATTGCTTACAAGCAAAGCTAATACTCGTATCAGCAGAAAAGCACATATTGTCTACAAGCAGGGGCTGTAGTTGTATCAAAAAGAGACGTGCATATTGCCTAGAATTAGGGGATATACTTGTATCAACCAGAGGCGTCCATACTGCCTTTAAAAAGGGGCTGTATCAACAAGAGGCATGCATATTTCCAGCAAACAGTAGTGTGAATAAATTTTTAGGCAAGTATAATACTTTCTAGGAAGGTAGAATACACTCATGAGAAGTGTAGTACTCTGTAGAAAGGTAAAATACTCTATAGCGAGGTAGAATACACTCGTGAGAAGTGTAGTACTCTGTAGAAAGGTAAAATACTCTATAGTGAGGTAGAATACACTCATGAGAAGTGTAGTACTCTGTAGGAAGGTAAAATACTCTATAGCGAGGAAGAATACACTCATGAGAAGTGTAGTACCCTGTAGGAAGGTAAAATACTCTATAGCGAGGGAGAACACTTCCTATACAAGTTTAAGACTTTCTATGGATGTAGAATACTCTTTAGGAAAGTGAAGTGCTCTCTATGGAGCTACTAACTAGAGCAGGTTGTGGGGTATAAAGTGTTCATGTCTTTAAGTTATCTTTGATTTATTATTAGTTTCAAATTTGTTTAGAAATTGCTAATTAAATTCCAAAATAATTGATAATTTATTAAAATTAAATTTTCTGTTGTTAATAACAGGTCCTATGTAATAATAGTTATAAGTATAATATAGTAAACATGTTTGTGAAATACAAAGAGAGGTTTTTTGTAAATGTCGATGGGAAGTTAACACATCATCATACGATACTTGTGTGTGTGTGTGTGTGTGTATGTACATTTATAGGTTTTATACTCATACAAAGTGCCTATTAATTAATTCATACATAATTTTGCGTGCGCTTTGAGTTGATATCAGCACCCCGGGCGTATTTACCTTCAATACCCCCGGCTTCAACATAGCTCAATTTCATTTTTAGAAATATTGGAAATGAGTAATTCATAATGTAATGGTTCGCCACAAAGCGGATGAGGACGTAAATAAAACATTGCAAAACACGTGCGCATCGGGAAGCCTGTTCGGATGCACAGGCCGCCTGTACAGTGAAATATCTCTGAATAATTTCATCAATGTTAAATAAATAATGCTTAATTGATGCCAGGAATCACTGTCCGGGAAAGCATGAAGATTAAATTGAGCACTTGAATGATGTGATTATGCCTATCACGTACCCATTATCTGAGGGCTAGTACATGTGGGCAACTAGAATAGATGACGTAGCAGTGGTGAACTCTATTTCATTATTACCATGGACCAGAAGTTTGTAACATTATCTAGTTTTTCTGTGAAGTCGATTGCAATGGTAGCTTGTATGTAAACACATTTTATGAAAACCTGATATTGAAAACATGACTTTAGCTGTGAATATTACCTGATTCAGTGGCCACATGATATAAGGAGTCCCTCTCATTTTATACTAGGCTGCCGATGACAGGGAGATCGGGGTTTGAATCCCAGTTGGGTGTATTAAGGATGGCTTTTCCAAAATTATTTTTTAGCTTTTCCTCCCCTCAAATGCGGTTACAATTCCTCCGAATTAAACTTCCCTCATTCCTAACTCTCTGACGTTATTAGTACATATACGTATAACCTAAACAAATAGTAAGACGTGTTTCTAAAACAAAAATGATTTTTTTTGCATGTTTGAAGGATTTTACATTTTACGCAATTTTGTGGCATTTTGGGGGCTTTTTTTCCTGGTTTTTACTCTTATCGTGAATTTTCTGTAATTTCTAGAATCATTTCATCAAAATCGTAATACAAAAATGGTAATTTTTTAATGCACAACTTTAGGATTTCCATTTTCTTGGGCCATTCGTTTTCTCGTGTAGTTATTAATACGGCCATGCATGAGAATAACCTATTTTTTTCTGATAGAACATTAATAAGTAAGAAATGAATTCAGAAGGAAAACTACATGTATTTTTATATTCTTATCTCCAATTGGATTTTATGTGTATTATTTGATTTCTTAAGAGCAACTTTTGTAGATTTGAAGATATATAAGCAATTATTTAACTGAATCTTACTTGTTTTTAAGGTTATTTTACTTTTGTTTTTGAGAACGTTAATACACAAATTTCAAGTGCATTTATTGGGGTTTTAAAGGGCATCAACTTACAGACCCTGATGTGTTTAGTAATAACGTTTCTCCATTCTACTTTTGCTTTTTTTTTCAATACATACTATATTTATTCCTTTAATTTAAACCCCCTCAAATAATTATCTTCCAATTTTTCTAGAAAATATTATAGAATAGATAAAATGTAAGTGTTCATATTAAAATATTTCATTTTCTTGTAACATTACTGACTATGACCGATCAAGGTTATTTTGATAACATTCAAATATTATTTGAAAGCATTTGCTTTCTTGGGCAATATTAAGGAAGCTGTTGCAAGAAATGCGGACATCTTTACTAGAGTCTAGTAGGCAAAAGGCTTTAGAAGTAAACGCTCAAAAGATTAGGTATATGATTAAAGAGAGAACACAGAATGGGGACAATAATTTAGAGATTAATTTAAACAAAATATAGCTTGACAGGGTTAATGAGTTTACATTTAAATATTTAGGAACAATTTTAACTATAAATAAAATACTATAGTGAAAATTAATAAAATGATACTGGTGACCTGGCGGTCTAGGGGTAAGGTGTCAGACTTCTATGCTGGCGAACGGGGTTCAATTCCTCGGTCCCGGCACAGATTTATCTGATTACCAATCCCTTCCTACACCTCTGACAAGACATC
Source organism: Timema shepardi (assembly GCA_902151425.1). Taxonomy (NCBI): domain Eukaryota; kingdom Metazoa; phylum Arthropoda; class Insecta; order Phasmatodea; family Timematidae; genus Timema; species Timema shepardi. The sequence continues at coordinate 677,453 of CABFVX010000008.1, read as the reverse complement.
TTGTGAATGTGAGGAATGCCAGGCCTCCACCGTGGTTTGGATTCCACGTTAAACTGTAGGTCCCTCATTTCATATCACAATCACCCTACCATTACACATTAGCGTAAGTGCGTATAGCCCGAACGGGTAGTAAGACGTGGTGCTAATAATAATATTAATAATAAAATGATACAGTCAGGAAATGCATACTATTACTCGATCAGTAAGTCATCTCGCTTGCTTACAAGGAATGTAAGATGCTGAATACAAAATAATCATTTTACTGGTTGTTCTATATGGGTGTGAAACGTGGTCTCTTACCTTACATGACGAAAAAAAAATATAGGAAATTTGAAAACCAGCTATTTAGGAAGATATTTTGTTCAAAAAGAGATAGAAAATACTGGGAAGGGGAGGATACTACATAATTATAAGTTATGGACCCTGTATTAATCACAAGAATTTTTAAGATAATCAAGTCTTGCAGATTACGGTAGGCAGGAAATGCAGCGCGAATGGGAGATTCTAGAACCTTGTCAAACTCAATGGGAAGATACCACTGGGAAGAGTTAGACGCAAATGGGAGGATAACACTAGAATGGATCTGAAAAATATAGGATGTAATGAGGTGGACTGGATAGAAGAATTTCAAGATAGGGATAGATGACGTACTTTAGCATGTGTACCAATGAAGCAGTTTTCTTAAGTGATCGATTGAAAACTATCGAGAGACCAACCAGTTAACGACCACTGCTATAAAGAACAAAAACAATAGGTTATCAGCCAAGAAAGGAACAACTAAGACTTTAGCGCCACAAAATGTATTACGTTAATATTTACAACATATTTTAGAATCGTTTTCATTTTAAAAATAAAACTACAGTAAAAAGTCAAAGCAATTTACATTTAATCAAAATTAGTTATAAAACTATTTAAAAAATAGCTAAATATTTGTTGGAATCGATCAAATCAAATCTGTTCAATCAGGAGTGACTGAAGGTGTTAGATAGCAAGTAGTGAATAATTAAGTGATTGTATCAAATTAACAAAAGATACACGAACAGAGAAGTTCCATACTTAAGTTTCAATAACTTTAACCACTTCTTCTTTAAGGTTTACAAGTGGTAGATATGTGGGGGTAGGAGCGGGGGTAGTTACTCTATACTGCCTGTCCTGTGTTTAGTCAATCTCACCACTAAGCTATATCGGCCTGGATTCCAGGCTCCTCTAGACCTGTGTTCTGTCATCCTGGTCTCTCAGCTATCAGGTCCTGGATTCCAGGCTCTTCTAGACCTGTGGTCAGCCACCCTGGCCACTTAGCTACGAGGACCTCTTGAAGCTGATCCAAATGATCCTCACAACCCTCGTATGAAATATTCATACACACGACGAAGTCGAGGGGGGCAATCTTCCCACCACCACGTAACAAGGACGTAATTAATTTTAAATTGGTGAGAGCACTGAAAGATGATAGAAGGCTCGATTAACCGTGAGTGTTCTCCTAGACAAATGTCGATTAACCGTGGAAACAAGTAACACACACACACACAGTGCGTGGTGTAAATAGATTGTAAGCGTTTATTCACTTGGCCTTTATAGCGACGACATGAAATTGCTTCCCCCGCCCATACCCCCAATTGAGTTGGGATATTAAGGGAGGGTACCATAGTAACATTACCTAGGGCTGGGGGTACCATAGTAACATTACCTTGGGAAGGAGACTGATATAGACTGCCAGGTTTACAAGATTGGCTTTATAGCTGAGTGTTGGGGGAGACTGACTACAGGTCTGGTACAATCTTTCCTGACCCACTGGCTTGGTTATATGTAGAATACTTGAATGTATGTGCATTAGATCGTTCTGTCACTCAGAAGGTAAAATTCATATTACTAGTATAGTTTATCTGGCCACCATATATTACTACCCGTTAGGGATGTCCGTATATTAACTAATTACACTGATGTGTTAAAGATGAGGAAGATCGGATTTATATATAATGCACACATTTTTCTTTTTTGTGGAAGGAAAGTGAAAAATAATTTAAAAAAACTATTCTAAATATATCCTACCACGATTTGAGCTCCAATCTCTCCATCATCAGCAGCCCTTTCTATTGCGAGTGTGATGCTATGGGTGATTCGACGTGCTTCATCCCATGGGCCAGATCTGATTATAATTTTGCACTGTGGGCCAATGATGGGTATATTTAGTAAACTTAATTTTTGAACCTAATATAAACCACTTCGGTAGCCAGATGGTCTAAGGTGCTACTCTAGCGATAGGCTAGACTGCCGATAGCAGGGAGATCAAGATTAGAATCTTGTTTGGGTGGACTGGGAATGGTATTTACAATATGGGTTTCCAATCTACATCAATGAAAATGCGGGTACACTTCCTATAAATAAAGCCTTTCTAATCACTAAAACCATTAAAGCATTAATCCATAAGCGAATAATCCGAACGGGTAACAATACGCGGGGCCAAATATATATTTTCAATACTTACGCAAATAATATATTTTTCATTGGTACAATCCTTCAAATTTTACTATATTTTTTTTATTTGTCTCCCAAAATTGAATGATGAAATATGAACGAACACACGTTTAACAAAGTGGCCATACATTATAAAAAGATATAATTATATCCATATTTTTATTAATCAAATAAATGCACATTAAAATTCAATCACGACATTTATTAATACACATTTTTATTTGAATCAATATTTATTTCACATCTTCCACCGAGTAATTTTCTTTAATTTTTATCCAGGTTACTGTTAGAGACAGTTTTTAAGTGAGTGCGGGCCGCGTTTGGCCCGTGGACCGCCAGTTGTAATACACAGTCTTAGAATATTCGACCATTGATGCGGGTAGTGTTAGTTGTTTAATGTTAAAATAGTTCCCTAAGGTAAATATAAATTGATTTTGTTTGGAAAAAACAGTTTAAAAATTTAGAACATATTTATTTGTGGCCAACATTGATAACGTGCTACTAAATTATTTGTGTTATTTTATAGGAATTGATAATATCTATCAAAAGTCACGGCTGCAGATAACATGACTTTATATATGAATATATTAAAATATCTCTATCAACTACCATATACCATTCTTCCTAGCAAAATCAGGGTTTATTTCAGGCCATTGTTATTGAATACCGCTACTATTTTGTTTTTATTATCCTATAACCTTAAGGTCATTCGACCAACACAATTATACAGCATAATTTTAAGAGTGTGTAATTATAAGCTATAAATGGTGACTTATTGATTTTAAATATTTACGATTCACGAGTTTTAAGAGGTCAAACTTGATATTTTATGCTCTTCCCGTACCATCGTTAAGGTAAAGTAATTAATGTTTGGGGCTAAAATTTAGTGTAACCAGACATTCATAATCATGAGGTGTACACAAAGAAATATATATATATATTAAAAATATTGTTGTTAATATTACAATTATTAATATTATAAATGTTTCATTGAAATATTTATATCATTGATATATATATATTATCGATATTATAATATACTAATTATATTAAAATTTCATTGAAATACTTACATGAATATTAAGTTATGCTAAATTGTATCCCAATACATTAATTACTTTAACCAATAGTATGTCAAAAGCATAAAATAGCAACTTTGATCCCTTATAACCCGTGAACCCTAAAGATTTGACATCAATGAATCACTATATAAAGCCCCTTTTAAAATTATTCAAATCAAATTTGGTGGTTGAATTACCTCAAGTTGGTTATTTTTAAATAAATAAATTCCCAATAATGTTAAGCATTTAACTTAGTTAATATGGGATCGGCAAAGTCAAAATTTTAGACTCTAACTATAATTTGTTTTAAAGAATAATTTTGTACACATTTGATTTTAAATTGTGTGATTTGAAGAGCATTTTCCATATACGTTCCAATTCGAAGAAGATATATTTGAAGTGACTAAAACTGAAGTTCATGGGTAATTAGTTCAGAATGTTCCAACTAATAGATTAGTTTTCAAAGCGAATGGAGAACTAATCCTCACGAACTAGTTCTCTCCAGTTGGATGGTTGCACAGTATTTGAGTGACAGACTAATGCTAGGAAGACCTAAACACGTATACAAGATCATGCAGATAGGAGATCATCCCATCATGAACTCCAGTGACAGTGTGGGCTGACACACATTCATACCAACACGCACACAAATTAGTAGTTTGTAACAATCTGACAAGTATCCTGCAAACAATATTTTTATTAGAGAAGTTTTCACTATATGATTAGTAGTTCAACATGCTTCAAAGCCATTCAATAGCGCTATAAGAATTATTTATTAGTATTAATAATTCCTCTTTTTAAAGTTTATTGGATAGCTGGGACAATTCTTCTTTCTAAACTAAATATAATACCTCTTTGTGTGTATAATAAATCAATTCTATACATCTCTTATTTAGGTTTGTACATGCTGTGTAACATTTTGTGGATAAATAATTGGTACTGATATGATATGCTTTAACATATCCTCCCTAACAAATTAAGGAAGGCAAAGCTTGGAAATATTATATCTCATAGCATTATATTGTAATTTAAAACTTTAATTACCAATATTATTCAATCGTCATATTTGAGTCAGGGTATATTTGCAACTAAAATTATTTCAGAGTCAATTTTATTTATTCAATATCAAGCATACTCAAGACCAGCACCTTGGCTAGGTAGGTCTTTTTACTGATCTAATGGGGCCAGGTTTGATTCACAGAATGACCAGAAAAATTATAATTGGTGAAATGTGGGTTTCCCCCTTGCAGTGATGAATTAATGGGTGGGGCTGGATGTTGTGTAAGTTCTAGATTTAAGTTAGTTTATAAGTTGTATGCTGATATAATCAGTTGGTTTGTAAAGTACATATAAAATACCTTAAATAAATAAACAAATTTAAAATTAAATGTGTGTACTCACATTTATTTGAACAATTTGAAGAAAGATGTATTAATAATTTGAAAATCTTTAAAATATTTAGGTACTTCATAGTAAAAATAATTAAACTTCTATAACCCAGACTTGTGGACACGCTTAAAAATACTTCACTCTCGTCTCGTCTGGTTTTTCTAGGGAAAGGTATGTTGAAAATTAAAATCATACCAGCTTTACTTAGAGCGTTATTTACTAGATATTATGCCTCTCTACTTCCACACAAACTCGTGTAAATATTAAATATTACTTCCTAATCCCTACCTGATTAGTTTAAATGTGTGACTAGCCATATTGGCAGTGAGACGTGAACCACGAAAAAAGTTCTTACAATTGATTATTAAAAGTTTTTTTAAACAAAAATAGTGTGAAACTAATAATTATTTAAGTAGGTGATCAGTTAAAACACAAATAAATCGTGAATGGTTGTAAATTGGATCCTAATACCATAATTTTATAGTTAATATAAATACCAATATAAAACCATCTGTAAATATATGGCAATGTGTTTCAACTGGTTGAGGAGAGAATCGTTTTACCATAAACAAATTAGTAAAGTTTTTAATAAATCCTCCAGCATCTTATATTTTAAAACAATTGGGTTAAGCAGCAAATTGTAATGTCAATTTATGAGACTATAAATATTTTACCAATCAATTTATATTTGAAAAAATCTAAGTGGTGGTTTATCCACTGGAATCTCCTGAGTATAAAATAACACAAGGAACCATTCACGTCACGCCTGATTGTTCGCTTGTTGGAATCAATAGTTTGGATTCCAAAATACCCTACGCATCCACTCAGATATCAAAAGGAGCCCCTCATAGAACCATTTAGTAGCTCTCGGTGACACTAAGGGCATCAGAAGAACCATGAAGATACTCTTATCCATATAATTATGCATGGGCCAATTGAAGACAATCAGACAGTAGATTCTCTCAGAGACCCCTAAAGATCCTCAATATCACATGAAAATGCTAATATACCCTGATGGTCAGGCGGTGGCTTAAACTGATTCCTCGGGTCTCTTGTCCCTGGCAGATCCAAGGGGTAGCAACAACAATAACATTACATCCTTGGGAGTTTTATTGTGGGGAGCAGGGGGGTGATTTCCATGTTATGCTTTCAAAGGAAAATTGGAGGAAAGTAACCATCCATAACTATTAGCGGTTTAAGACTTTTGGAATAATGTTCCATTATGGGGATCAAAACAAAACATGTTGCCATGACAACATGACAGACGTGACCAGAGGAAAAATGGAGTGCTAGTTAGAGAAAGTACTCACTGGAGTATCCGGCCAGAAGCGACGCTATGCCAGCGGCGTATGACACGGGCGTCGGGCTGATCCTTTGCTTGGAAGAAGATACCCCGACACCGGTCAGACTGCTGTTGCTGGTCCTCGAGTTGGCCACCAGGAGCGCTGGGCTGTTATCGTCATCGGACGTGCTGTACTGACGTTCCCTCCACTCGTAGCTTCTCTGGCGACGCAGGCGCGACGCCACCGAGGAAGGACCTGTTGAGCTGACGACGCCGCTGTTAGGCCCAGACGAGAGGTGACTGACGCCAGCCGCGGAAGAGGGGAAGTTGCTACTGGTTCTCCCACCCGCCGATACGCGGCGCCCTAGCGACGTGTCCATGGCAACCGCTTCGACAGGCGATTGTTTCTCCGAGCCGCAAACAGAAAACTAGCCCGGAATGGACGTCTCGATATCGTGAACGTTTTGAAATAATAATAAATGTATCTCTGTGAACACGGATCGTGGTCCCTCCTAGCGCGTGTTTGGGTCACTGGTGTCTGGGAGGCCGGCGCCGCGAATAGGTCCCAGGCCACCGTTACTATTATTATTGTTACTGCCAATTCGTGTGCCCCAGACGGACAGGAACAACAATAACCTAATTACTGTCATTGTAACTGTTCGTTACTGCGCCTTGTCGGGGAGTGGGGAGGGATGGGGAAGTATCACACGCGGCCCATGTTATTCGACACGCCTATTGCCTCCATCCAGGGGAAGTCTGAAACAGAGACAGACAAACAACACTGATAATTAAAATTCGCTGTTTTTTATTAGCGGAATATTGTTCACCCTATTGAACCAACTCTGAGGAATTCCAAAAATTATGCTCTTTTTTTTCTGTTTTGTTTCGTCGATATAAATCCGACATTCTATGTTTGCTCTGCTACTCGTTTTTATTTCTGTTTCTAGCTATATAAATTTGAATCATATATATAGCTCGTTAGAATGAACTAGTATGTGAGCCGTCATAGCGTTACAGTGCATCTCTGACATAGGGCATCCTTACACTGGGGCTATAGCCCACAATGCACCTGTTTATGAACCGTTATTAATAGAGAACAATAAAATGTTATTGGAAAGGTTCGGTTATATTTTCATCCATCTCCGTCATTCCTATTGCACTGACGATAATTTCACAAGTCATAGATATTTTAAAATGATCTTCACCGTGTTTATTAAGATCCACTTCTCTTAAATTTTAGATAAATAGTACAGTCCCTTCAAAACTGGCTTGCCCTGGTCACAACCCACGTGCCGCTTCTTTTATACATGCACACGTCATAGAATACTACTCTTAAAGACATACCTAGCCTCTTCTGAAATACTGTATTTCAAGTACGTTTTATAACAGCACATATCTGTTTGTATAGTTCAGTGAGAAAATATCTTCGTTTGGATTCTGACATTTAACCCCATGTAGCCCCACACCAAATGCAGGTAATAGCTGCGCTGATTGCTACAAATAACGTTTATATATTAAGATAACGGTGACATAAAATACATTGCAGCCCCTACATGATCTGCCTGGGAGTCAGGAATGATATTTATGACAATTAAAATATACTAATTGGCCATAGAACAAGAATATTTGCGTCAAATGGTGTATTATCCCTGTTGCTATACTTACCGGTATAAATCATTATATAACTTATATAATGATCTTTATCAATTGTAAAAGTGTTTGATAATCAAATATAAATAATACTTGTATATGTATGAATATTATGATTAATGTTTAATCAGTCCTAGTGTTTAGTAACACCCGTATAATTAACTTTGCCCTTTTAACGATTGTTATTGTTTTTTCATGGTAGAAATGAAAATATTTACAATTTTATTTTCTTCAGATCTTTTTGTATACTGTATACAACAATTAAATACGTTTATAAAAACTATTATATGTAATCAATTATACTATAATATTTATTATTGATATATATATATATATATATACAGGATGCTTTAGTGAACACGTGCAAAAATTAAAGAGGACATAGGGGATGCTCTACCGAACATTTTGAGATAGGTAACGTGTGGTCTGTGAAGCGAGTTAAGGGGGATATGGGCCTAAGCACGTGGGGGAGAGCCTGAAGGTTATTTAATATGGGGATATCTCAAATCAGTTGTGTAGGATACCCCAGTGGACACAGACTTGGAATTGGATGCCAGGATTGTCGTCGCCTGTGATGTGATTCACATCACGCATGGAATATTTGAATGGTAGAATCTCGTACGGCGATGTCATGCTTGCATTGGGGTGTGTGGCCGTCATTTTGAGCAACTGTTGTGAGGTACGAAATGGTAGGTTTCCTCCGGTTTGTCAATGATATGGTATACTGTACAATAATACTTGTACGTAATGTTACAGATAAATGTAAATAAATTACACTTAATGATTTACCGAACATTTTGAGATAGGTAACGTGTGGTCTGTGAAGCGAGTTAAGGGGGATATGGGCCTAAGCACGTGGGGGAGAGCCTGAAGGTTATTTAATATGGGGATATCTCAAATCAGTTGTGTAGGATACCCCAGTGGACACAGACTTGGAATTGGATGCCAGGATTGTCGTCGCCTGTGATGTGATTCACATCACGCATGGAATATTTGAATGGTAGAATCTCGTACGGCGATGTCATGCTTGCATTGGGGTGTGTGGCCGTCATTTTGAGCAACTGTTGTGAGGTACGAAATGGTAGGTTTCCTCCGGTTTGTCAATGATATGGTATACTGTACAATAATACTTGTACGTAATGTTACAGATAAATGTAAATAAATTACACTTAATGATTATCTGTAAATAAACCGGATATCAGTAACAGTGTTATTACATGCTTAGGCCCATATCCCCCTTATCTGACCTCACAGACCACACGTCCCCCATCTCAAAATGTTCGGTAGATCATCCCCTATGTCCTGTTTAATCATTGCATGCATTCCCTGAAACACCTGTGTATATAACACCAATGCAGTGACAATGATACATATATTTATGTTAATTAATTATTATTTATAATTATCAGTTGTTAATAAAAATACATAGCATAATATATAGTACCACACAGAGATACTTATATATAATAATAAATCCCACACATGACATAACCAATTCATAAAAAATATGTGTGTAATTATAGGTCTGTAGTACATATTCTGGCTTGGAAGTAAGATAAGTATTTAGTCATTTTGTAAAATATAATATATTTATATTTACCTATGCACGTGAGACCATGGTCTAGATTTCAAGCTCATTTATTCTATTTTGCCAGTGACAGGAAGGTCATGGCTCGAACCTCTGCCGGGTAGTTTAACGATGGGTATTTTAAAAATGTTTTCCACAACTTATCCATTCTCACCTTACTCAGACCTAGTACTTTAGCGTAATTAATATTTAAGTGTAAAACCCAAACGAGAAGTGAGACGTGATATATATGATTTTTTAATATGAATTTTTGTTTATTTACTAAACAAAATTTGATTAGTTCTTATTAACTATCGAATACGTGACTACTCTAATGAAATGGAATGAATATTCTACAAGTTAATTTTATTTATTTGGAGTTAAATTTGAAAAATATAGGTTCTTAGGTTTTTCTTTTTTATAGTTATTATTAAAAAAATAATTTAGTAATAATATTGTGGATTCATATCCACTGCACACTGTTGGAAACCTTCTCATATTAAAACGATGTATTTAAAATAAACCAAATTTATTATTTTATTAATTGATCTTTCCGTTTACGTTAACCAATGAATAAATTAAACACGCTATTATCACATGGTTTTTTTATGGCATAAATGGTGATTGCATTACTAAGACTTTAGATTTGTCCAATAATCACAAACCTTCTGAACTATTGATTGGGATCTACTACAAGCCCAGTTATTTGGAAATAAAAAATAATTGACTTAAGTGGTTTTAAACCTGGGTACAACGACTAGTTTTTATAATCTAAGGATTTTAGGTACAATTTAATTTCTTACAAATATAATCTTAGAAGTCTCTGGATATTTAGCTGATAAACAAATGACATACATGTTTTTTATCACTTCCTCTTTCTGCCCGTTCAAGTTGTACGCATATATGATAATTACTCTAATGAAGTAGGCATGAGGAAGGAATCATTTTATAGAAAACGCGCCCCGATTTGCGGGGAAGGAGATTGGGGAGCCATTTAGGAAAAACCATCCTCAGTAGACCCAACTGAAATTCAAGAGCCAAGCTCCTCGTCATCAGAAGGTTAGTCTAACACAAGAATGACTCCTTAGACCATCCGGTAACTGAGGAGGGTTGTATGTATTAATTAATAAGAGAGTTTATCGGTTGTTAACATTTAAAAACCATCAAAAAGTAGTTTCTAAAAAAAAATTTAAACACTAATTTATTACCATTAAATGAAAGTATATATTTATTAGACCAAGATAAGAATAATGTGTATAATTCAATAGTGTCGTTAAAACTGAACAAATAAGGTAGCTAAGCGAAAGAAAAAATATTCTTAGTACATTTTAGGATAGTGCAGTTCCTATTAACACCCTCTTGCCCTTAACAGTCTGATATTAAATAACACATTTACTTAGATATACCTTTGCCCTTAACAGTCCTATTCTAGATGACACACTTTATTTCGATACCCCCTTGTCCTTAACAGTCTGATATAAGATAGCACATTTATTTCGATAATCCCTTGTCCTCAAGAGTCCGACACTAAGACTAACAGTAAGACACTTTATTTCGATAGCTCTTGCCCTTAACAGTCCGATACTAGTTAAGACACTTTACTTCGAGACCCCCTTGCCCTTAAGGGGAGATTGAAAGCTTTTTTATTATTTATTATTAAAGTATATACTTTCCTGAATAAAATCATACCTCATACTTAATGGTTTTCTATTTGCATGACCTACAAAAAATCTCGAACAGATTACGTAGTATAGGCCCTACTGTTGTGATCTGTGGTGCTACTACTCGTGCAAATAGTGTTTTGAACTATTTTATTTTAGTTTTCAATATATTATACAATACTTTTCTATTCAAATCAAACTAAATTTAGATCTATCTGATTTTATATCTTTAGTTCTATTTCCCTTACTTTTTACACCATAAATTTATTTCATGTTGTTTGTATGCCTGGCAATAATTGCTGTTATTTGTTTGGCTGTAGATTCTCGTTGTTTACAAAGTGTTTTTCAGTGATTTAGCCTATATATTATTATTTTAGAGTTCGAAATTTAATTTTTATAGTGTTTTGAAGTTAAAATTTATATAAAACCTACAAGAATATTAAAAATAAAATCAATTTAGGAAAAATAAAGGAAAACTCTGCTTGTTTGGTAGGAGGTAATGAGCCGGCTCAATAACCAATTACAAATTATTCTACAGAGTAAACTTCACCAAGAAAAATGGAGGATGAAAATAATGAAGAGGATCCCCTTTATGGATCTTGACAGCACTGAAGTTAATTAAAATTAATGAAATAAAAAACTAAACAAAATTACTTAAAATATATGTTAATAAAACTTTGAAGAAAATTTCCCGAATTTTTTTTTTAATAAAGATAAATTTTTCTCAGAAGTTAATAGAGGTATAAAAGTTAAAATTTTACCATGTATTAAATATATACATATACACACTTTAACAAGAGGATTAGGTGGTTAAACAACCGGTTTGTAACGAAATATTTTCTTATATACAAAATTTAAGGTACAATTTTAATACTAATTTAAAAATATATATAATTTTCTTAATATTGCATCCATTTTTAAAACCTCATGTTAACATATTCAATATGAACAAAAGATAATCTGGAAAAAAATTAGTAGCTCTAGCTCTGGTACATACTGAAATAAATTTACCAAAATACACCCAATTTAACATTGGCAAGGTGGTACCCCCTTCAATCTGCCCTTAACAGTTCTATACTAGTTAAGACACTTTATTAAGATACCTCCTTGCCTTTAAAAATCCGACACTAGATGAGATACTTTATTTCGATACCCCTTGCCCTTAACACTCCGATACTAGATGAGACACTTTATTTTGATACCCCCTTGCCCTTAACCGTCCGATACTAGATAAGACACTTTATTTAGATACCCCCTTGCCCTTAACAGTTCGATACTAGATAAAACACTTTATTTAGATACCCCCTTGCCCTTAACAGTTCGTTACTAGATAAGACACTTTATTTAGATACCCCCTTGCCCTTAACAGTTCGATACTATAAAATACACTTTATTTAGATACCCCCTTGCCCTTAACAGTTCGATACTAGATAAGACACTTTATTTAGATACCCCCTTGCCCTTAACAGTTCGATACTAGATAAGACACTTTATTTAGATACCTCCTTGCCCTTAACAGTTCGATACTATAAAATACACTTTATTTAGATACCCCCTTGCCCTTAACAGTTCGATACTATAAAATATACTTTATTTAGATACCCCCTTGCCCTTAACAGTCCGATACTAAGATAGTACATTCTATTTCAATATATTCCTGCTTTTAACACTCTGATACTAAGATAGTATACACTATTTCAATATATTCCTACGCTTAACAGTCTGATACTAAGACAGTACATTATATTTCAATATATTCCTACTCCTAACACTCTGTTACTAATATATTTATTCCTATTTCAGTGTATTCTTGCTCTTAACAGTCTGTTACTAATATATTTATTAATATTTAAATATATTCCTGCTCCTAACAGGCTGATGCTAAGATAGTATACGCCATTAAAACACTTTTTCGTCTTTAACAATTTAATACTAGGATAATATATTATATTTAAATACCTACACACTCTCAAAACCGTCACTACGAATATATTTATGGAAGAATCACAAACTGTTTAGCTAAGTTTAATAGAATTCACAATATTATAATAAAATAATTTAAGACGTATCGTTTTCTCTGTGAACAGACTTTTCCAACCCCAGTTTTATCTTCCCAGGTAGGGGAACCTTTAATTAAGGGGGATGTTCAAGTTTTTAGTTATTTCTTTTGTCTGTAAAAGGAAACAAAAAAGTTGATGTCAAAGTAAAAAGTAGAAGAAAGAAAACATGTCTAAGTTAGCGAAAGTAAAGAAAATATAATATAAAAACGCAAATGGAATGATAATAATGGTTCGTACAGGTAGAAAGGTTGGGAAGTGAAAGAGGGGGAGGGGCCACTCCTCGCTTCCTGTATAGTGTACAGTATTGGCCATAGATATGTTGCATTTATGCTTTATTGTTTTATGAAACGCGTGTTAACTAGCATTTGTATGTACAGTTATAAACAAATTGTTATCTAGTTGATAATAGATAGTGGGCTTTAAATCTTAACCAAAATACCATCCTCAATTAATACAATGTGCTTGTAATGCCCTACAAATATACATTTACAGTACGTTGCTGACATAAAATTACAACACCGTGCAGAAAGCACTAACATTGATCTGCACATACACACACACACACAAATACAAACAATACCATGAAAACAAGCACTAACATTACTCTGCAGATTCACACACATACACACACACGATACCGTGTAAACAAGCACTAGCAATGCCTTGAAGACACACACTCACAATATCATGGAGAAAATCACTAATAATGCCCTGTAGACATACACTCACAATACAACTACAGACAATCACTAACAATGCCCTGTAGACATACACTCACAATACAACTACAGACAATCACTAACAATGCCCTGTAGACATACACTCACAATATCATGCAGACAATCACTAACAATACCCTGTAGACATACACTCAAAATACAGCTACAGACAATCACTAACAATGCCCTGTAGACATACACTCACAATACAACTACAGACAATCACTAACAATGCCTTCCAGACACAAACTCATAATATCATGCAAACAAGCACCAACAATGCCTTCCAGACACAAACTCACAATATCATGCAAACAAGCACCAACAATGCCTTGCAGACACAAACTCACAATATCATGCATACAGTCACTAACAATGCCTTGAAGACAAACTCAACAGACAAGTACCAACAGAATCTTGTAGACCCTAGTTAAAGCTCCAGTATTTAGAGTCATCCTATGGAGACCATCACAAAGTGAATGTACCACATGGTGTACCAAGATAAAACAAGCCCTGGAAGTGTCACCGGTAGCTGTAGCCCAACCCCCTCCCCGCCCTGCTGACATGTCAGAATCACACAGGGCTTGTCAGCGCTCTCCACTCCCTGGGGGGTACACGGTGGGAGGTATCAGTATATTGGTAGAGATACATGTCGGGGGATATTGAGACTACTCTAGGATAGTGAATATATTGTAGATATGGCTAGATGTGTCTAGGTTCAATCTAGCTCCTTGCATTGTGCCAAGCTATGTCCGCCTCTGTGGATGTGTTACACAGACACCAGGTAACAAGGGAAAACAGTAGATAGCAAGAATAAATAGCCAGTAACAAAAATTAACAGCAGGTATCAAGAATAAGTATAAGCTAACAAGGGTGAATAGTGGGTAACAAGAGTAAACAGCAGGTAACACGTGTTAACTGTCTGTAACAAAAGTAAACAGCAGGTAACACGTGTTAACTGTGTGTAACAAGAGTAAACAGCAGGTAACAAGTGTTAACTGTCTGTAACAAGAGTAAACGACAGGTAGCACGTGTTAACTGTGTGTAACAAGAGTAAACAGCAGGTAACACGTGTTAACTGTGTGTAACAAGAGTAAACGACTGGTAGCAACGGAAACTACAGATAACTTGGAGAAATGGAACGTAACAAGATGAAACAACAGATAACCAGGGTAAATAGCATACAATTAGAGTCAACAACATGTAACCGGGGGTAAACGACATGTATTAACAACTTGTTTTGTTTCCAGCTTTCTGGGAACTAAGGTCCGGTGATTGATTGAATATCTCAAGGGCTGGCGTGACACGTGCATTAGTAAGTGGCAGATCCGGAGTCTAAAATATGGCTGCTGGCAAAACATTTTGTTCAGATGGAACCAAAATTGACGTTCTGAAAGCCTATTATGGGCTGAATTTCAGCAGAGGACTCTACTGCTACCATATGTTATGTTAGGGATATTTAATCCACCACTTCTCTACACCTCCATGTCTCTCATTAAACGGCCCTTGGTCTTACTCGTAGATTAATGCATCATCCAACGCATGAATTTCTGTAGGTGTAAAATAGTTCATTCTTTTTGTTTTATTAATATGGGTACTTGGTAAAAAGTGATATTTGAGAGTGTAAGATGGATAATAATTGGTGTGGTCTGTCAACATTTGCACAAGGTGACACAAGCCCTGAGTAATTATCACTCGTAATAAGATGTAGCGACCGAAAATATAACTGAGTATTACACACAAGCGTATTTTTTGTCTGTGAGAATCAAAATGAGACCTAGGGCCGTTTGCCGGAACGGGTTTTCTTGCATCATCATAGACTAGAAGGTGGACCACAAGTTTGGTCGGGACTACACTAAAGTGCGACTAAGTATCCACCTACACTCAGTGATGTTCTTGCATACTACACATAATGTCACTAGCAAAAGCTATACTAGATGGAAGACAGAATAAAACACCCAACACGTGTATCAGGGGGTTTACTATCTGGGGGAAAGAGCACCCGATCCCCCAACACGTGTATCAGGGGGTTTACTATCTGAGGGAAAGAGCACCCGATCCCCCAACACGTGTATCAGGAGGTTTACTATCTGAGGGAAAGAGCACCCGATCCCCCCAACACTTGTATCAGGAGGTTTACTATCTGAGGGAAAGAGTACCCGATCCCCCAACACTTGTATCAGGAGGTTTACTATCTGAGGGAAAGAGCAACACTTGTATCAGGAGGTTTACTATCTGAGGGAAAGAGCAACACTTGTATCAGGAGGTTTACTATCTGAGGGAAAGAGCACCCGATCCCCCAACACTTGCATTAGTAAGTGTACCCTATAGATGATAACCGATATAACACAACACCAGAGGGTGTACCATCATGGTTCCCGAGCAATAACCCAATATTTCCGTCAGGAGTATTACTATCTGAGTAACAGTCAACAAACCACAGCCCCCCACGTCAGTTTCCATTACTTTAAATTATAAACTGAGTATCCGATATATGTGTAATAATGGCTTGGAAGACTTCCTAAGATGCTAAAGAATATTTGGACATTTAAAAGGCGTTACTTATGCTTGTATATATTTGTTCACTTATAATGCCGATTACTAAATGCCATTTTAAGTCTAGCCAATAGTTTATCGCTATGATTATTTATCGCACCCGTCAAATTAAAGACTCATTCATTATTCGGACCACTATATATGTTATAAAACTTTGGAATGGGCAGTATTGATTATAAACCAGGTCAATGGTGGTATTGGAAAATTATCCCAAGAATATCAACATAATTAAATTAGTTTATAAGTCGTCTTTTACACATTCATCCGAGGATATGTTTGTTTATTCGTTAAGCATGTTTTTATTTTCAAGTCAACTTTTGCGTTAATAATATATTTTTCACTCCGAAAGAGTATTATTACCAAAATAATAAATGGCTTTCATGTGATAATAGAGTATTTTTTTGCCATCAAAAGTCTATTTAACATCTCATTAAAAAAGTATTACTTTTAAGAAATCTATATTCTCGTAGGGTTAATATTTTTAACCAATAACAGTTCGAGGGAAAAAAATATTTAGAAATAACAATGTGAAAATTTAAATTCGTTTTAACTTGTGAAACTCTGACCTATCATGACTACACGCTTCCCGTTACTTCGTGATTATAAAAGTTTAAAATTTAATTAATGACAATGGAATTAATTTCAACTGAACCTTTTTTAGACGCCTTACACAACAAAATCCACCAAAATAATATATTTATATATTTGTGCTATAATTGAGCGCAGGTTCATATAAGTAATTCAATGTTTTAAAATAATGTATTTAGTTTTTATTAAAAAAATTTTTTTATAAATTACAAAATATATTATCTTATTTGATCATAAAATTATGGAAATATGAGTCAAATAATAAAATAAAATTATTTCTTAGAATAAAATTAGAATTAGTGAAAATAACTTTTAACCTAAAGAGGTGACATGAACTTAACATCTGTTTGGTTTTTCACTGGCTGAGTGGACAGGGAAGCTGAGATCCATTCAAACCTACAAGTTCTTACGCTACGGTAGTTGAATATTCACTGTCATATTTGTTATATTAGGTTAAGTAAGTAAGAATTATTTATGTGTTTGGGTGTTCATGTTTAATTCTTTAGATACAATAACTTATTCAAGCTGAATTTATAGTTCCATGTCTGCCTAATTCACGTCTGCTGGAAAATGTTGCATGACTAATAATTGTGAAAAACAACTTGACGATAAAATAATAAAGTTGAAGCGTTTAAAACTGAACTCCCCAAACAGAAACTTCCCCTCTTTGTTTGATGTTTCCCCGAGGTCCTGGGAAACAAGTTCCGTGGCAACACGAGAGTTGTAAATAGACGCTGGCGTCCCAGCACTTACCATTCTCTTTGCGCATAAATTGGGCGTCCTCCACCCAGCTCCACCCTTTTTTCAACCTCCTAGCCAACCCACCCTCGTATTAACATGGCTGATTTGATCTCGACGCCGAGCGTCCTAGCCCTCCCTCAAAGGACGTCGTCTCCTGTGTGTGTTTTGTCTGGGACGGTACCGGGATGAAAATAAAAGCGCCCCGGTCATAATAATGTGAGCCTGCTGACGTTTAGCCTGGCCCTTGCGTGGGGTAGCAAGCGACTCACATCAAAGGAGGGACGGCCCCATTCATCTCCTCGAGCTGTAACAACTTCATTCACATGTTTTATACACGGACTGATTGGACGAGCGCCTGCTATCCACGCGCTTAGAAACACACGAAGAAGTTGTTTTGTTGATTTGTTGAAATTCATGATCCATTTCGAGGATTAATTCGTGGTTTATGTTTGCTGAACCATCCTGCGATCACTTTCACTAAAGGTCTAACTACCATAGCTTCAAAATGGCGAGCGACGGATTTAAACCATGCGATTGAACGTGACGTAAACAAGTTCTTTACAATGATGCACCCACGCAGTGGATACAAATATTTTATGGAGTAAAATATTTCTAAATACAATAAAATAATCATAAAATAATTTATTACATATATGAAAAATTACAAGTATTTTATCTTTTCCAAGTAAATACGATGCCTGTATTAAAATATATTAATGTATGCACATCCTAGATAATATTCCAAAACGGAGAATAAGTGCTTTTAATTATATTTAAAAAATTGTTTCGGATTGGTTAAAAAGAACTTATTATAAATTATGAAACAGTGTATGAAAACTTAAGTTTACGTAATTTTAAATGTAAAATATAACATGTAATCAAAAAAACTTAACATTTATAGCAAAACATTGATATTTTACAAGTGTTGGCTACTCAAAACTAAAACATATGATTTTTCAACTTTCATACAGGTAGATAAACCTATCATAAACAGACTTTATATTAATTTGTTAACTAAAGTATAGAGATTTACAATAGTAAATAAGTCTTTATAAATTATTCATAGATTTACTTATTATCAACACACGGAATAAACGTCAAGCTCATCATGTATAGTTTGCTGGTAATGGGGAGGTTGAAACTCTAATCCCGGCCGAGTGTACTAAGGGTTTTTATTCTTAAGTGGTTCCCCCCTCTCCCGAACATTGGGAAGATCTAGACGCAGATGGGAGGATAACATCAGAATAGACCTGAAAGGGATAGGATTTAGTGAGGCGGACTGGATATAACTATCTCAGGATAGGGATGGTTGGCGTACTTTGAGGGGGTGAATAAATTTGGCTCAAAAAAATTAATTAAGGATCAATACTTTCCTATATCCATCTATTCAAATTAGGAAATGTGTTTTTACACATATAATATTATACTGCATAGCTGGTGTATCCGTTATTTGCACCGGGAATCTATCAAGTAGGCCTAGCTTTCTTATTTTATTATCTTCTCCTTCTATAAATGTGAAAGATCTCACTAATTCTCCTACTTACTGAATAGCTAGAAGGCTGAAATTTGGAATAGTTGTACATCAGAGAGTACTTAGCAAAATTAAGTAAATTTCAAAATGGGAATCTGGAAACTAAGGTGGTGGGATATTGGGGAGTCTATTAATTTAAAAAAAAAAATCCTTTGAGGGAAGGCAGAAAATGTAATTTTGGCAGTAAAGTAAGGGTACTAATCTAGATAATAAAACCGGTCATAAATTATGAAATTTTAAGTTTAATTAGGAAAATAGGGGAGCGGGGTGTTTAAAACTAAAAAAAAAAAGCCTACTCACNGGGAGAGAGATTTAAAATAAATTCTAAGAGAACGAAAAAAATTGAAATTTTGCTCGCAGGTATCACTCCATATAATAAAGATAGTCTTAACTTCTGAAATTTTAAGTTTAAAGTTTGTTAAATGGGGGTGTAAAAACTTTAAAAACTCTTCCTCACTAATCACTATTTCTCACACTTCACGAATAGCTAGTAGGCTGAAATTTGGAATAGTTGTATACAAAAGAGCATTTAGAAAAACTATGTTAATTTATAAATGGTGTATTAATCACAACTTGTGAATGTGTGGAATGCCAAGCCTCCCCTCTGGTTTGGATTCCACGTTAAACTATAAATCCTCCATTTCATCTCACAACCACCTTACCATTACACATTAGCGTCAGTGCGTATAACCCGAACGAGTAGTAGGATGCGGTGCTAATACTAATACTTTATAAATGGTGGCCTAAGAATTGCGAGGGTTTTCCCCCTTCCCGAATAGCTAGAAGGCTGAAATTTGGCATAGCTGTCTGTACATCAGAGAATACTTAGAAAGACTACGTAAATTTCAAAATGGAAATCTTGGCATTGGGGGGTGGAGTATTGGGAGGGGGGGCCTATTTATTTATAAAAAAACGTTTAAAGGAAGGTATAAAATTGAAATTTGGTAGGCAAGTAGGGGACTACCATTCCAGATAATAAAACCATTCTTAACCTATGAAATTTCCAGTTTAAGATTGGTGAACGGGAAGGAATTGTGTAAAAAGTTAAAAAAATTATAAAAACGTCTGACAATGCTGGTAAAACTAGGCAGGAAGTTGAAGGAACCACTCCATACAGATAAAAAATTCTAATTTTTAAAAGAGACTCTGTGGGATTGGGGTTGGAGGATATATCTTATTTATATAAAAAGCAAAAGTGTTCACTCACCTACTCACTCATCAATAATTTTCCCACTTATAGAATAGATAGGAGACCAAAATATGCCATAGTTGTACATTATATGTTACTTCAAAATAATACATAAAATAAATTGTAATTTCAAAATGGGCATGAGGAAATGAGGGGATTATAATAGATAAAAAGCCTCAATTGGGGTTTGAAATTGAGATTTGGCAAGAAACTAAATGTACGACTCCAGTGAATCCAGTAATTTCGATATTTTTAAATTTATATGGAGGAGTTGTTTAAATGAAGGAAGGGGGTTAAACATTTCTTAACTAATATTAAAAGCCTCTTTGTGTGGTATAAAACAGAAATGTGGCAAGCAGGTCTAGGGCACAGAACAACTAACTATGCTTTAAATATAATAATTGTTCAAATAGAATAGCAGATATTCAAAGAATGGGCATTTCAGCTAGTTTTATATAAAATTAACCACAGGGACAGCGACCAAATCTTAATTTATGTTTTAATATTAATAATGTATTGTTTTAAATTGTGTTACAAAACATTAAAAGTAGGGTGACTAAAAACATAATGTCAGAATAGAGATAGAATCTAAAAATGTGTCAAAAGCTGAAATTTATTTTAAATATTAACTTCTATATACACAATATTTGGAACTGTTGCTTATTGTTGCTAGTAAAAAAGAAAGAAGAATGACAGAGTATTAATAATTGGTTGTTAAAAATTTAAAACACATTAACATTATATATTACTGTAACAGTTTACAGTTTAGAAAAATAAATACTTATTTTTCAAAGTTTCTGGCCTAATTCGATCGACTATTTTGAATCCGCCATATTCGATTTTAGTTTTTTGGACTTTTCTAGAAAACATACTAAGAAACCCCCATTTCAACAATCTCCAATTAGAAATGTCAAATATTTAAGAATTATTGGGGTATTTGGATCCATCCCACTACATTCCTGGCATTTTTTTCTGTCCATGTTTCCTAAAACTCAAGAGTGATTTAGGCGTGATTGAATAACACACAGGCAGACAATATTTAATTCTAATATTGTATTAGTAGGAGTTAAGCTTTCTAGGTATCTTGGTTTTGGAGATAATGTATAAAGCCTACACACATATCCTTTAACACACATAAGACACATATACAAACACACAAATATATGTTATAATTTTAATACAACGTTATAAATTTATTAATTGATAGATTGGGTTTAGAAATGTATAGTAAAGCTTTGAAGTCAATGATACAATTATAAATAAAAACATTACAGTAAAAACATAAGATCATTTAATCATAAGAGAATGGAATATAGGCCTGGCAAAAACATAAAATCTTACATCTCACATCTGTATATACAAGGATATATTGTATGTTACATTTTATATTTTATTGTTTACTAATTTCTATTCATACATTGACAGAAACTTTTAGATTGTACTGCTTTCTCAGTCTTTTGCCTATACTAGGTCAACAACCCAACGCACCCGCTTATCGGACTCGCAATTAAGTAATTTTGTCTGTTTAAAATAATACACCAAACACAATCGTACGTCGGAACTGAACATTGTTCATCTCTTGCGAGTGCGTAGTTACGTTTGCTTACGTTCATCCAATCAGAAACAAATGATCATACCACCTTAATCAGATAAAATCAATACATATTTAAATAATCTAGGAGAACATTTTATTTTCTTGACAATAATATATCGTATAATATTACATTTACAATTAACTATTAAAACAATAATTAAATAGTTTATAATGTTATATTTTAAAATATGAAGTGATGGACGTTTGAAAACATTAATATGAATGGCTTTAATAATGTAGTTATTGTCTATGGTGGTGTATGTCTGCTCTTTGCCTTTTATATATTCTTTTTGTGTGGAACTAAGTTTTATAAATGGAATTCAATGATAGTGTCATAGGATGTGCGCTAGGCGAAATTTAGGTGCAGTAATAATTTAATATTGTTTTCAAAATGTTAATACAGGCTGGTTATGATTCTCACCGAATGTATCAGAAACAAGAGCTTCCCAAATAAATGTTGACTTTAATCTAACATAGATTAAAGTTCTTTTCAAAATACGGGTGGGTTGTTTATGTTTTTAGGTAGCTGTGAGAGGTTACATTACATTTAATATTCAATACCCATGAAATAAGAGCGCGCTTATTTTCGTATTGTGTACTAATACTAATAATAATATTATTAGTATTATTAATAATATAATAATAAATAAAACAAAACCATAATCTACATATTTGTAAAAACAAAACATTTGTTTATTTATTTTATTATTACTATTATTATAATTATCATTATTATTATTATTTACACCGCGTCTTACTACCCGTTCGGGTTATACGCACTTACGCTAATGTGTAATGGTAGGGTGATTGTGAGATGAAATGGAGGACCTACAGTTTAACGTGGAATCCGAACTACGGTGGAGGCCTGGCATTCCTCACATTCACAAGATGTCAAGTCAGAGGTGAAGGAAGGGTTTGGTAATCAGATAAATCTGTGCCGGGACCGAGGATTGAACCTCGGCCGCCAGCACAGAAGTCTGACACCTTACCCCTAGACCGCTAGGTCACCAGTTTATTTATTTGAATGCTCTTTTGATCATTATTTAAATGATTCTATTGGCATAGTCTGTTATATTTATTACTTTCCTCAGCGGTTAACTTGTCCTAGTTTCTATTGGTGGAAATTACCTCTTAAGATTTTTCGTTGTAGAATGACTATTTTGAATTTAAGAGGAACGTAATCGCGAATAAGCTTGTGAATGTATAATTACGATTCCGACAAGTGGGTATGTGGTTTGTAGACGAGTCATAAGGGGACCATTAAATAAAGTTAAACGTAAACATTTCATTTATGAATCAAATTTTAACAAACAATTATTTTCTTAGAACAATCTGGAACAAATTTGTTACTATTAAACATATTTTAAAAATTAGTACTTTTAATAGTTGGGGAACAAACTTGCCGATGTTGGGGAACTGATGTTCAATTTCTGTTTTTTAATGGTGTTTATTTTGGTCTATTGAAGGTAGGGGTGGATCCGGAGAGCAATATGGGGTGGGGAAAGGGAATAACTTCTATCCGTAAGAGGTAGTACAGAATATCTACTAAATAATTTTAAANGGGGAAAGAGGGGGAGGATGGTTTCATAGACACTATCAAAAAGCTAAGATCCTGAGCAGTGAAAGATATGTAGTAGCCTAATACTTTAAAGTGTTAAATTTAGTATCACCGTTGACGTACATTTTTAAGGTACACCCTGTGATCGTATCTGTTATTGTTGTTTGCAATGTCAAGTTTAGTCATAAACTGAATAATAAAACTGGGGTGAATGATTAACTCCTGATTCATATCTCACTGGTTCACGAAGAGTATGTGTAGGCCTACCGATCTGTGGTGACACGACTGGATCAAACTTCATGACGTTGCTATTTGCCTTAGTGACTTCTCTAAAACAAAAATATTTATAAATAAAATATGTTATCTTTTTTTATGTCAAATATAAAAAATAAAATACATAGTAATCATTGTTTTAGAAAATTTTATCAACAAAAACAGATTTTAGAGCAAATAAAATATTAAATATATATATATATGTATTTTTTTAAATCAAAACACAATTTGAATAAGTCTTGCTGAGAAAAAAAATGTTCTCAAAACGAATCTGATGCACGATTATGCGATTATAGTTAAGTGTATCGATTTATTACTTAGAAAACTAACAGGCTTACCAATCATATACTGGTAATCATTTCTCTAAATATGTAACAGTTTCGTCATATTTCTATTTAAATATTAAAAAAATGCGTTAATCAAGACTATTTTTAACGTCATACTTGATTGTGGTGATTATTCGGTTTTTAGAAGATGATTTAGGGGGCATATTATTTATTTGATTAACACGCCTGTTATATTTTAATAAAAGTTAAATTTGGAAGACTTCCTTCCTGCCTAGTTATACTCCAGTTGAAGTCCCCTGAGGTGCTTTACAATAGCAGCCTTAGCACTCTTGACCAATGTCAAGTACCTGTCCCTATTACCCAACTGGTAAGAACACCTGCCCCTAATCCTCAATTTGTATGAACACCTGCCCCTACTCACTAGATTGTTGAAGTACTTGTCCCTACTCCCCAGGTGGTACAAACACCTGCCCCGAATCCCCAGGTGGTACATGATGCTTACCCGACTTCCCAGGTGGTGCAAGCCAATGCAGAAGGTACCTGTTACGTGCACTGTTTATTTTATACAGCTGTTGGTTGATGTAGACGAGTAGCCACGTGGGATCAGGAAGTTTAGGAGAGGGAGAACAAGGTATATGTTTGTCCAATAAGGCTCATGTAAACAAGCAGACTAATTACCTATGGCTCATGTGGGAGTGCTGACTGACCATGGGTAGCAGGTTCTCAGTGTTTAAGGCTCTAGGGATCAAATAATACACTCAAAAAATAACCTAGACCCCTGCAACTGTATCGTGGTTTTAATTTACAGAAGGCTGTATCAAATAATATTCAAAATATTTCCAAGGATAGCAACATGTCGCACTAACTATCTCATTCTAGCACCCATACTTATTGATTTAATTATTCCAGATCCTCACATAGACTGGACTTGAAGTAGGACTCCTTGACTGTGGGTCCACTGGGAACGGGACAAAACATAGCTTTTCTCCGATATCTGTGCTAGTTCCTTTCGCCTAAAAACATATCTTATTTAGGCATCAATTCTTCTGTCACACAACCCAGACTCTACCAAAATCTTCCTCCTAGCTCTAATCCATCGCGACCCATCACCCAATGTGAGGGAGGGAGGGAGGGATGAGGTGCTAAACCCCCTTCATCATGGTGCCAATTTATATGCTAATACACGCGGCTACCTCCAGCTCCCAGCTTTCAACAAGCATATGGGACGTGTCTGAAAAAACAAACGGTGAATGAAGGTGTTTCTTTCTCTCCACCCCCTTAATTTGTGTCGAGGGGTGCATACATAGCAGGGGACAACAGGTAGATACTCTACAGGGGTTCTTTGGCGTCTCAGAGAGAATGGGCCTTATTTACTATGTATTCTCTTAAAGTTACCCATTTGACACTTGTTTTAAAACAACAGTACATCACCTTGTTTTAGTACTTTAGTTAAAAATATTTTTTTGAAACAATCCTTCAACTCTTGACACTACTATGGTTTAAACGGGATGAATGCAAATAACTTATTACATCGGTAGAAACAAGGTTTTCTATTTTAAGAGTTAATATTTCACTGGCCATATAAGTAGATATATCAACATACTATTGCAGTTAAATAAAAACCTATTAAAATCCATCCATCAAAGTATTTATTTATATAGTAAAGTTTCAGAATTTACAAAGAACCAACCATGTTCAATGTTTCCCAGGCAGGAGACACAAGACAACAAAATGATCCAAAAACATTTATGTTGCAGTCTAAAATGAATTTTTTTTAACTCTTCTCAAGATCAATACATTCATTTGGTAATGTATTTTCACAAATGTTTTGTTATTGAAGGTTTCAAGAATTCTGACATGTTGAAGGATGGCCACCGTGGTCTTGTGAATGGATATTTAGAGTTAAGATACGAGACCTCATTTATTGAAAGGAATGGGACGCTAGAGACCTTGTTTCTGACACAGAGTGACCCACGTAAACTACTACAAAAGATTAATATCATATTGTGTTCAAAATCACCCAAGCATTACTCCTCGTCCGAAATGTTCGCAGCTTACACTAATGGAATAGGTATTATAAAAGTAGAGTTAAAATAAGGTGTGCCCACATTTGCGTGGAGGGAGAGTTTAAAAACATATAGGAAAACTAATTTCATTACCCCAGCCATGATTAAAAGTCAAATTTCCCCATCACAAATGAACCGGACTAGATGAGACTGATGCCTTAGCCACGTGACCATTGATGTGGTTAATATCCTGTAACTGTTTACACACAAATTATTGATTTAATTGGATCCGTTCCGTTGCCATTTCCAAGTCCACTGGAGCATCGGTATTTGACCGAATGACTTCTAAGAACTTTTTGTTGGAATTCCCAAATTCCCAAGCAGTCTAGAATGCTACGAAATGTGGTGTATGAGTGTATAACGGTACGCATCGTATCTGCCCCGGTTTGGATCCTGACAGGCTTAGTATACGTCTTGATCGTCCTTGATTCTCGGTGCTTTATTACATTATTGGGGCTCCAGATAATTACGATCCTATCAACGTTAGTATGGGCTTATATTAAAGCGTATTAATTTGTGAGGCTATTGTATATATATAATTAATACAACAGTTATTAATTTAGGTTGATTTATTGAAATATTTGCGATTAGAATTTTGTGAATTATTAATCCTCTGTATGATTTATGCTAAAACCTAGTAAAAGTGATTGTCACCTGCATATTGTTTGGCTACCAAAAAGCGAATGCTTATCACACTTCCATTCTGGTTGATGGTTTTACCGCAAGTGATCCCCCACTGAGTCTCTTGCTACCCCCGTAGCCCCAATAAGTGGGCCCACTTCAATTGATAAATTCACCTTCCTAAAAGGAAATCGGACAATGTCACTTTCACTCCCTTAAAAACTGCACCTCAGTGTAGGAGAAATCTTGTGAGATTGTCCTGTTCTCAACTGCAAGATTTATTTCAGGAGCGTAAATTCCATAAACAACAAAACAATAGATATTGTTACCTAGGTTCAAGAAAGTGAGTAAAGATGAAGCTCAATACGTCTTTCTGAAAACTTTGCCCTAGAAATTCTGTAAAAACTAACATAAATCTGTTACGTTTCAACTGATCCAGTGGACCCAAGGTACTAATAACCTTTATTTGCATTGAATGTCTGTACACACAACACAACACAACACCTATCACATTTGTATATCAGCACTTGGGACCTCCTGATTATATTGGGAGTTTGTGGTTTGGATTTAAGATATTAACCCTAGCAAGAACTCAATAATATGTATAGTACAAAGTAAAGACAAAGTTTTATGATCAACGCATTTATTAAAAGTAAAGACAAAGTTTTATGATCTACGCATTTATTAATTGCAAGAATTTAACATTATTATTATTATTATTAGCACCACGTCTTACTACCCGTTCGGGTTATACGCACTTACGCCAATGTGTAATGGTAGGGTGATTGTGAGATGAAATGAAGGACTTACAGTTTAACGTGGAATCCTGGCATTCCCCACATTCACAAGATGTCTTGTCAAAGGTAAAGGAAGGGTAAGAAGAATTTAACAGAAATTAAAATGTTATGTGTCTTTGACATTCCAACATCACTTTTTGATATTTCGGGCGTTTGAATCATAAACAAGCTACAGTAACTTTTGTTTTAAATATTTAATAATATTCATCATATTGGTGCACTGGGATCGTTTACTCTATAGGCTGGTCTAAACTCACGATATTAGCTGAAAGCCTTTACTTATAATCTTATTAAAATTATTAATAAGAAACTCATAAAATTAAAGAAAGTTTTAGCTAGTACAATTAAAGTGTGGTGGAGGTAATTGTTAGACTTATTTATAAATTGCATGAATAATTATTCCGTACGTAGGCTACTTTTTTATAATCTAGCTTACCATCCAAACATTGAAATGTATTTA
The DNA here is from genome assembly GCA_902151425.1 of Timema shepardi. NCBI lineage: Eukaryota > Metazoa > Arthropoda > Insecta > Phasmatodea > Timematidae > Timema > Timema shepardi. The sequence goes on along the minus strand of CABFVX010000008.1, from coordinate 649,328 downwards.
TAAAGAAATATGGTTGTTCAACGTAAACATATATCTTATTTGAATTTTTCAAATTAATAATACAACCAAGGTCACAACTTACAAAACCTCCTTCTACCCATCTGTCCTTGTCACACAATAAGTTGATTGCTCTAGAATACAAAGTGTTCCCTTGGGAAACAAGATAATTTCGAAACAAAACGAACTGAAATCGTTTCAAATCCATCGTAGATGTTTACAAAGTAATCTTTCAGTTTTCGTCAAAATGATGGTCTGTCAATACGTGGCCGCTCCACATAGAACCCAAGATAATACCAAAATAAAATGAACCAATAGATAATGAGGTTAAAAAGCGGTAATAACAGACAAGAATGTAGGAAACTGGTTAAAGGACATTACCTAGATTCAAATGAACTCTTTGAAATAATAATGAGTTGGAAACAACAGTATTAAAAATATGTATTGAACAAGCCTTTGTAGATTAATATTCTCACAGTGTGAAACAACAGCTCAGTTGGTAGAGCATGTATGTTTACTGAGCTAAGGGTCCCGGGTTCAATTCATGGCATGGCCTAGAAATGTATCATTGGTGAAATGTGGACTTTCTCTCTAACAGTGATGACCGGGGGCTGGGTGTTGTCTATTCTAGACTTAATTACAAATAATGTGCTGATATAATCAGTCGGTTCGGAAAGTGCATGTTAAATTTCTCAAATAAATACAATAAAAATAAATATGATCGTAGGTTATAAAGTAGATATAGTCGGATATGCATAAGAAGACCAGATCTGATACTTCAACAAGGTACTGGATCTATATGAACATTGTCCTATTCCAAGCCACTTGTTTTACAGATATCAATTTTGACCAAATGGGTCAGTTTTAGTAAATGTGGGGTTGATCTATGCACTGGTATTTCACTAAAGTTACCTGTAATCTATTTATTTCTGATGATTTCTAAAATATTTGTTCTATGACTATCCACATATATATATTAGTTTTCTAAATACTCTATGCAGCAAGCCAGTAAATCAAAAGCTTCTAATAGGCCTACCACTTTTTCAGCACGTCTTACAAGTCCAAGCTATCAGCATTTAATTACTCTAATTAAGGTATGAATTAAAAACGTAACATTTAAAGCAAATGTAACTGAATTTACATGATAACAGAGTGGAAAAAACTGATAAAATAAGTCACTTTTGGTACTACTATTCGGGATTCTAACCAGACATCCTTTACACAGACAAACAAGACTATATGAGCTTGGTTAGCGTTTAGTTCACGTGCCTACCGACGCAAGTAAAACTTTAGTTATAAATAAATATTTTTAATTTACTAATATAAGTGATGATTATTTAATTTGAAACACATAAATTAGACCACTGCTTAATTTTGGCTACCTATCATAATTCCATGTATAGTCTGTGTGTAAATATATGAAACTAATTATAACTTTTTTTATACGATTGTAATAGAAGATTTCTAGCATTTATGGCTACCTACCAGCTTAACAACGATTATTTTCTCAACTAGATCTTGTCTAACATTTCACATCAAGGTCAGTTAGTAAGTTATTCTACAAACACAAGGGAAGAAAACTAAAGCAAATATAAAATGTTCGAAATAGAATATTAATTTTAACTATGCACCGATGTTTTTATAAAACATTCACAGATAAAAAAGCTTGTGTTTAGTTTTAATAATTTCGGATGAAACTCCTATTTTAGACTAATGCTGTGTTTTTACCTTAAATTTATTAAAATGACTAGATTACTTTTTGTTAGTCGAATAAAAGAAGTATCCCCTCCCTTCTCTTACATTTATTTAAATTAGACGCACCTGTGTAAATACCTATTACACAATTTATTCCTACAAAGTGACAAATAATTCTGTTCTTCGTCTGAGAGTCTACTAATTAATTCAAGAAAAAACTGTTTCAGTCTTCTTCTTCTTTTTTTAAAATTTCAATTATTCAAGACCACGACTCTTACTATTTCAAAGCGGAACACTCTACAAATAGAATCTACAGTTATCTATATTTTATAGCAAGATAAAGTTACCCTAAACCAGAAATAGGGGGTTATAGCACAATGGGTGGGCCATGTAGCCCAAATTGTCGATGATTGATGTCATCAGTATGTATAATCGACTTGTTTAAATATAACGTTCAGATCATTAATTCCCACGTGGAAACAAATACTCTTTAACATATAAAGAGTCTGACTTAAGATAGTATTTTGACATCATAAATGTTACCCGTAATTTAGAATGTAGATTTGTAAAATATGTCATACTTTTTTTCCTCACAAATTTCAAAAGTGATAGGTGCTATACATGATTTATTGATTTAAAAAATGTAAGAAAACACGCTAAGAATGCATATCCTAGTTATTAATTAACAAAACTACAATAATATATTATATAGATAAGATTTTTATAATGATTATAATGATAGCTATGTAAAAATGATAGGAACTAGTACACACCACAACATTAATTTTGTTCGTCACTGCTCTAGCAACTGAGCTACCCATATTATTACGTATTATGACATACCCCTGGGGTTAAATAAAATACTAGCCTCACACTTATTTACTTTTGTAAGCAAACCAAACTCATAATTAAAAAACACTCATCAAGACAACCAAGTCAGCTCGAAGCTACCACAAACTGTCAATATCTCAGTTCAACAGCCCCGAGCAGAGGGCGAACACTGGTGGGTGGGTATTTTTGTTTAAGTGTGGACAGAGCCATTTTAATTACGAGCAACTGGCAACATCTCTTTCCAGAAAGTTCCGTCTGTGAGGGGTAGAGAAACGTCTTCTTGTTTTAAAAGGAGGTGGGTTGGTTTGGATGGGGTGGTTGGGGGATATAAGTTGTCACAGAAGTCGGGGAGAATGCCTTCCCCCACTCTCCTACCTTTCTCTTTGTGCTCTGCGAGGAAAGGGCAAAAGGGCGCTCAGAGTTTTACTTTGAAAAGTCATGTGTAAAGCAATACATTAGGGGCAGGGATAGGAGAGGGTGGGGCGCCTACGGTACTACCCGCAGGGCTGTCATTTCAGTAGCTGATGACATTCACAGATGGCACCACTTGGAACTTGGTCTTCAGATGACGTCACTGCAGTGGAGACAGAGAAGGAGAGCAACGGAGATTCAAGCTCTGCCATTGTTCATCGCGGTAGTTGAGTGGGTAAGGAGGTCGACTACAGGTTCATGGGTTTGGGAGATGATACAGATAGTATTAGATTGAGTATTATTTTGATAAAATAATCGTGTTTACAAAATGAACCTAAACACCCTTGATGTTAAAGTCAAGGTCAAAACCCCAGCATGTTCTACTGAGGTGTTTTTTTTTAAAAATAATTTTATATTTTTCATTTAAACAATGTAGGTACATTTCCTCTAAGTTCTACCTTTCTGATCCGTAAGCTACCAGTTTAAACATGCAGACAACCTACAAGGTGTGGGGGAAGGTAGGAAGCGAGAGCAGCATAAAAACTGCTCCAATTTAGAATAATATCCTGTAATCTCTTTAAAATACAGTTAATGTCTAAACCGGGTCCCTTCATAGCAGGGCTATGCGCAAGAGACAAGACCATATTACCCTTGCTCAAGTGCAGCATCCAGTTCTCGTCAACCATTTCCACCTCTCCCTAGATCCTTGTTTCTCTCCGTCACAAGCAAAAAAGGGGGAGGGGGTACACCCAGCGAACACACCACCATTAAACCCCACGCAGGCAGGGGTTTAGCAGTCCACGATATGAAGGACCTTCCCCTTCCCTTCATTTCATGCTTCTATCACAACCCCTCACGGCGTTTAAGACATAAACGTTTCCAGAACCAAAAGCTTCCTAAAAAAAACTATATACCTTTATCTCCAGAACGTGATTTTTATGTTATCTTGCAGATTTTTGCGTTCACAGATCTATATATATTTTTTCTGTTCCCTCCTCCATTCGTTCTTCTATGATCCCATGAAGCTTAGAGGGTTTTACCCCTCTCCTCTTTTCTGAATCACACTTTGATTGTGTGCCCCTGACGGTCCGTGATCCGCCCTACAAATATTAGCCTACTTCTCTCCTAGTGTCAATAGACGTGTCATATCTCGAGACTCCCCTTGTAATATTTATTTGAGGGATATTTAACTGACTGAGTCGATATTAATTTAATGTAACAATAATAGATATTGGATTTAATAAATAATATTTTCTAAGATATAATTTAACATGAAGTTAATTAATATATGTTAATGTATTAAAGCTCTACTTTTAAAGCAACAAATACTCACTCATTTGATATTCTGAGGGAAAATTTACCTATAGCAAAGATCCACTTATATTTATAGCTAAATACAGTATCTTCTTACATACGCCAACCATTACAAAGGCTACTAAAACTACTTTTATATATTAACGCGTCAAGTCATATGATCTAAATCAGGGATGGCAAAACTTGCCACCTCTTATTTACGTTAATTGATGAATATTTAAAATTTAAAAAGGGTTTAATATCACTATTATTACTATTATTATTATTATTAGTAGTAGTAGTAGTAGTAGTAGTAATACCACGTCTTACTACACGTTCGAGTTATACACACGTTAATGTGTAATGGTAGGGGGATTGTGAGATGAAATGGAGGACCTGCATACTAATGTGGAATCCGAACCACGGTGGAGGTCCGGCATTTCAATCCATTCACAAGTTGTGATTGATACACGTCTTGTCAGAGGTGAAGGAAGGGTTTGGCAATCAGATAAATCTGTACTGGGACCTAGGATTGAACCTTAGACCCCAATCACAGAGGTTTGACACCTTGCCCCTATATCACCAGGTCACCTGTTGAATATTATTAAATATACTGATTTACTCAAATCAAATTGTAAATATGTTAGTGATGTCTAAACTTTAAAGAAGGAAAATTTATTAAATTGTCAAAGTGAGTGTCTTAGACAATATTAATTTCATTGACTTCAAGTAAAAACATTATAAGAAGTACCTTCAGTGAAAAAAATACACTAAATTTATATAAATATATATGTTAAAATCAAAAATATGTTTAATATTTTCTATGATTGTTCGAAATACACTGTATTTATTTAGTCAAGATAGTTATGATCGGTTTATAACTTGTCTTCAACAGCACACAAGATGCACTTAGATACGAGACAGGATGATTTATAACCGTTGACTTTAAATAAAGTTCACTAGGACAATACATTGTACGACATGGCAATGACATGGCTGTAAAAATATTATTGACTTCAAAACATTATACCAAGCTTGGAAAAGTATTATTTTATGTTTAGTTTTTTCATGTCGGCGTACAACACGAATCATGTTCGCGTGCCATAGTTTTTCCATCCATGATCTAAAACCTTCCCTATTTGTATATAGTATCAATATGAATAAATAAATACTAATAATTTATTAAAATATTATTAATGTCGGCCTCAAAAAATATATTTGTATTTTTTTAAATGTTCTTCCTACAGTAATGTTACTGTGCTTAAAGCCAAGAGTTAGTATGTTCCTTGTTAATAAATAATCGTATTTAATATGTACTCACTTAATAAACTTTGCACTAAGGTTTACTTGATATATTATTGCACCAAGTTAAATGAATTCATTAGTTTACGGTTTGATCAACACAGTTCTCAAATTTATGTTCTAAAAATTCTACAGGGAGACGCCATTAATTACCGAATGCATAGGTAAATGCTATAATAGGGTCTTGACTTTTAATAATTGTTCATAACAATTTCTGATATTTCTATTAAAGTTTAAAAATCAATTGCATTTAACTTTCTGATCTCTTAAACTGGAAAAACAAAGAGTTTACTTTAAAATATGCATATAATACATTTTATGTAATTTTTAGGTAACTTAGCTTAGTTTGTTAAAAATTTAATTTCCTTTATAATAAAATTTAATATTTTCTAGCCAAATCTAATGGGGTTACTAACCCTTTAAGTTACCTTGTCCATAGAGAAAATATTATTGATTACAAAAATAAAATACAATGCTTAAAATAATCAACCTACTGTTTATGAATTGGTTTATTGATATATGAGTGAAGAATGACCCTAAGCACGAAATGATCCCTGGATAGCTCATTGGTTAGAGCTTTGGCGTACTAAGTTAAAGGTCCTGGATTCGATTCCCACGTCAGGGTTTCATTTTTAGATTTTCAGGATATGATATCTAGAGTCAAATAAACCCTTACTAAAACAAATATAATAGCTTTGGCTATTTGATTCTTTAATATCAACTAGTCTGGCCACTGTAACTCTGCAACTAATATCAACTAGTCTGGCTACTGTAACTCTGCAACTAATATCAACTAGTCTGGCTACTGTAACTCTGCAACTAATATCAACTAGTCTGGCTAATGTAACTCTGCAACTAATATCAACTAGTCTGGCTAATGTAACTCTGCAACTAATATCAACTAGTCTGGCTAATGTAACTCTGCAACTAATATCAACTAGTCTGGTTAATGTAACTCTGCAATTAATATTAACTCGTATGGCTACTGTAACTCCCCAACTAATCTCGGTTGTAATTAAAGCTGTATCTCCACTACGAAACTAATATAAGCCTGTTTCCACTCGGTGAACATTTAAACCGATATTACTTGTGTTCCCAGGTGGATAACTCTTCTCCCCTACTTGTATAGGCCTAATACTCAACTATAAGCTCCAATAGAAATCACTAATTCACCTATTTGACCAAACATCCACATTTCCTATCATCCAGCAATCGACCAGGAGTGTTTTGAACTGACACAAGAGGGTTTATAAAATATATCAGGACCCACCAATTTACTATTCACACTGGTGCCAGCTTTAACAGCTTTGTTGGGCTGTGAGGACCCCATCCAACCTTCCTTTTGAAGCTGTAATCAGGATTACTGTGGTCTTCTTTTAATATCAGACCATGATTACTGGACTTGTGTTTTTATGTATGTGACCATGTAGGATGTTTACTTTGAATATACACCTGGCTTAGTCAGCTTACATGACTGTGTGTGGCTAGAGCTGGAACACACGTGGACATGTGCGTGGGGTAAAGACGATTGATTTAATTTTAAATGTTTTATAGAAACAATGAGAACCAGTGGGTATGTGGTTCTGTCTAAGTCAAGGAGAGTCCGTGGGGATTAGCGAGTGACCACTCTGCTGCGTTCTATTAAGGAGGTATCGAACCACACGTACCGACAAGGCGCCGATGACGGACTCTATTAACGTTAGAATCCTCCATGTCACATTGGTTCGTTACGGTTGCGGTTGTGGTTGGACAGTAGCCGAGTGGGCGAGCAGAAAAGAACACAGTTTTACGAACAACGTTTTGGGGGCCTTAGAAGAAGACGGGACTATCATACATGGGTACGAGGATTTTGGCGAACAGGATGATTTTTAATCGATCAATCGTAAAATAAATAATGTGGCTACTAGAAATCTATAAAATTGATCGAAAATAAATACATCAATGATTAAAGCTATATAACTATTTCTTGTTAATTATTTTATTTTATAACGTGTGCGATATTTTATTCAATAAAGTTTATACATGTTTATACCTATATAAATCACGGGCTATAAACTTTTTTTTTGTCACGTACCCTTTTAAAAGTCTGATGAAAACTATGGATCTAGCCTCATGAGTGAATATACATACTAATGTATACAATTTTAAAGTTTGGTTATTGTGACTTCGCAACTCTCAACTAATGTGGTTACTGTGATTCAGCAACTAATATCAGCTAAGAATAGTTAAGAACATATAATATAGCTATAAATTAAATTTAATAAATATTAAATAATTAAAAATAAATAGTTAATGGGTATAATGTATTAAAAAGTTATAACATTTTAATTAGTATTATGTAGGTTGATTAATTACCTATGAAAATTATTGGCAGTACAAAATAAATTATATATAAAAGATTTGAAATATACAAGGCCTTAAGTTTTAAAAACAATGATTGCCCTATGAAGGGAGAATTGGGTACCCTAAGCAGCAGATATGAAATCAAAATTGAAATATGCTTAAATGGTTGAGCGGGATTAAATATCAGGTGGTTTGATCTCATTCGCAACGAGTATCACAGCTACATCAGAGGTTGGATAATTGTATCGGTGGGGGTTTGTATTCTTGTCCTGATAAATGTTGTTGATCTTGTGCTGTATCTCCCATCAATTGAGCCAATCTGATTTGGTTGAATAATTTCTATCATTTTAATCATGAGTTGTTCATTTCAATTTGGGTAGGCTACCTCATTCGGCCAGTGTTGAACTACGGCCTGGATATCGTAAAGATGGACTTGGCCAAACATAGGCTATTGTCCTTTAGCCGGTAATAGTGATCTACGAATGTGATACATTGTGTCATGAATTAAGAATTGATATGGTCCACCAGAAGTAATTGAATCTATTTTGGCTGACCTACTACCATGGCAAGAGTGGCATTGTATGATAGTATGTTGTCTTTATAGTTCTATGAAAGCTCGTGAATGTCGAACACCAATGCCTTAGTCAGATTTCATGATCGGAGCTCTGGAAGAATGGATTTGTTGTGTGACAACAGCTATTGTCCTTTTATCTGAATCGAAGAGCACCGCAATATTCACTTGAATTAGTAATTTTCCCAAGCGAACTAATTTTCATGAAAGTATTATAATGGAGAGCCATTTTGTTGATGGTAATTGAGGAGGAGCTAGCGCTGGTTGGCATTTACCAACTTAATCTCGGGCTCCATCTTCGCGTGAACCTCTGCTATATGCTGGTCTCTTTCGTTTTAGCGTAATTGTAAAACTTGTAGTCTTTGTAAATGTAGCTATGAAGAGCAATGATCCTAAATAAAGAACAAAATATATAACTGACGAAAAAAGTTAAAAACAAAATATAATTATTATTTCTACCAAATTAATAAAAAATTAAAACCCAATATAACAGTTAAAATAAGCAGTCTTAAACTAATAATAGTGTGTAATATACTCCCACCTTTACATTTCAAATGATACACTTGACTATTACCTCCAAATTGTTTAATTAATTTACGATACAAATACAGCCTTCTAAATCCAGTTACATAAAAAAAATCCCGGTCAAAATGTGTGTTGATATTATAAACAATGCCACACTTAGTAATCGTATTTTGTTTTGAAGTAGGTTGTTTTAGAAGCCAGAAGGATTGCTATTACACATCACTCCGGATTACTGTTTGCGTTCTCTTTAAAACGTCCTCCTGCCTAATTTTACAATTCTCACAAAGTTGTACACCAATATTGACAAAATAAATCTTTAATGCACTGCTTGACTAAACTATAAATAGTTTGAAGCTTGTTTGGCCATAATTGGATAAGAAATGACGAAGTTAATAGCTGGACAAAATTTCGTTCATTTTGTATTAAAATCTTTGTTGGGTGAATTTATATTTGAGATTAGTCTAACAGAGCTCTCGCTTGGTTCTATCTGTTGTCAAAGTGTGTTGGAAAATATATAAACTCCCCGCTTTCTTTTTATAATATTTTAGTATGCTATCTGTTTAATTATTTCCAATACTTAATTATTTTGTCTTCATTTTATATTCTAAATACCCGTGGTTACTGCTACTCAAATAAAAAAACTTTGTTTAGCAGGAGTTTCAGGCCTCAGCCTCCCTCTCTCCCCCTCCACCCCATTAAACCCACTCATCACATATCTCTAAACTTTTAGATTTAAAATTGTCCAACAACTTAGCTCAGTCAGTAGCGTGCCTGTCTATTTAGCTGAGGGTCCCAGGTTCGTTTCCCGGGATGTTCGAAAAATGTATCATTGGCGAGATATGGGTTTACCCTTTCAAAGTGATGAATTATTTATTGATTGGCGTCTGGATGTTGAGACTCTTCTAGATTTAAGTTAGTTTAAAAGTCGTGTACTGATATATTAATTGGCTTGGAAAGTGCACATTAAGTACCGCAAATAAAAAAAAATATAGTGTAAATAATCAGAGAGCCTTGTTTTTGTGCCTAATTTATATTTAATCAATGTGTTTCTTTTCAGTTTAACATTTCGGTGCACTCTTCTTTAATTTTTGTTGTGTGTTTAAATACCAATTTTTATTACATTTTAAGTCTTAATCAATTCATTAACTTTAAATAATGACACCGTGGATATGGGTAGGGATAGGGTTAGTACAACTTATTTACCCATTTTATTCAAAATGGTGCAGGCCCCAGTACGGACAAACTTGACTTTACCTGAAATTCCTTCTCCAATTCACCGCCCTCTCATCCGTAATGGCGTCAACTAAATTAGCAATTACTGCAACAACCAAAACCCTGCCAATTATTCTACGCCCATGCACAGGCAGGAAGGGGGTGGGGATAGAAGTGGTGGCCTTAAAAACATTCCATGGGGGTGAGGGGAAGAGACTAACGCTCACTCACGGAACTGATATCGTAGAGAGTGCGGATGCCGGGGTTTTCTAAAAGTGCTGGTAATCAACACCTATAAAGACGTTCTATTGATGTCCGCTAGAAGCGCCAGCATCTAAATCCCTTCCCTTCCCCTTCTCTTGTAAGCATCTGAATACTAGTCAAGTGAAGTGGAGTAAAGTGGCTTAATTAGGGAGGCAGGAAGTCGCAGGAGGTTGACTGAGGGGATTAGATGCGATTCAAGGGTTGCCTGGAAGCTCCTCTCTCTCTACCCCTCTCTCACACACACACACACACACACACACACATACAAACACAGTAGGAATCAATCTAGTTTTTATAAACGATTTCATTTCCCCCACAGTTGGGAAGTTATTCCAAACAACTTAAATAGTATTACAATCGAGACTTTTTAATTAACTTTCAATTTTTTTTGTTTACTAATGAAAGGAAGACATTCGATTCTACAATATTAATGTTTTCATTTATATTACCTCTCCACCAACGACTAAAAAAATTGTATGATGAACAATAACATGGGAGGTTTTGGTTTATTTCTATCCTAGGGATACAATTAAATTGTATTACTGGTTTTTCAACTTTGGCATTATTTATCATATATTAACATTAGTGACAGATCCACAGATGGGTATGTGGTCTAATGGTCAATCTAATTTAGTTTGATATGCTACCAATGGTAGGTTGGAGTTCGAATCCCAGATTAGTGTTCTGAGGTCGGTTTTCCTTAATATTTACCTACTCTCCCTCAACACGCTTGATGATACTTTATTTAATCTAAATTATGTCTCACTTATTCTTATAATACTATTGTCACTACTCCCCCAAACCATGGGCCTACTTGTCATTATGGCTTAGTGGTAGGGGCTAGGCAGAGGCAATTAATTATGAGGTTCATTTTGGCCTTGTTTATTGAAATAGATATGAGATTTTATAAATGTGATTTAGGTTTTAGAACAGTTTGAAAGAGTTTAGTAAATGGTCCTCGTTCTGACACTGTCCATACTCAGAGATTATGTGGCCTGACCTATCTTTGTTGATATAACTTCGACTAGTGGAGAAAACACGGCTGCTCGACTGTGTGCGATTGTTATATAACTCAGACCTCCCAGATGATTTGGAGGAGCTCTCTCCTCTATACTAAACAAGGAACAAAGATGTAAAGTATTCTCCTCACAAGTTATTGTAACTCGGTGGCTGAGTATCTAAAGCATTTCGAAGTAAGCTTCTTAACGGAACTAGCGTTCTTCTTGGCTCCCCTTCTCAAAAAACGGTATAAAACTCACTGTTAAGTACCATCAAAAGAGGGGTGTCTTCCCCTGAGTTAATGTTTTGTCAATACACTGTTTTGTTCTAGTTGACAAAACAACTTTTGTTTTTAAAACATGACCTGATGCACGTGCACAACTGCTGATATGAAACAATTTTCAGTACGATTGCTTAGAACTACGTCATCCTTGCACACATTTGATTATTAAAGTCTTTCAAGCCAAGAAACTATCGTAACTATCATCTATGTATGTAAGGTTCGCTGAAAACAACAACATATATATGCGTGTATCCTGAACAGATACTAAGACGTGGGTAAAAACTACAATAGTAATCAATTAGAATATAATAGTATAAAAAATAGTTTGAAGTAGTTAAAAGCTGAGGAAGTGCCTAAGTAAATGATTAATAATGGCTATATTTAATGTCAACTCTGAACAATTTTAATGTTGACAAAAAGTCAGTCACTTAGTGTAATAAGCTTAATATTAAGTGATATTAATCGTATGAATGTGTGTGTTATTTCTATATAGGGTAACATCTATCATTTACTCACATTCCTTAAAGCATCACTGGGCAATTTGTATGAACAAATATATCTTATATAGTAATGTTATAAAATTTATTAACGTTTATATAATGTTACCCATTAACACCGTTTTACTTTACAAGATAGTCCATTGAGGGAGTTTATTGGGTTGATACACAATTATGTATTTGAGATTGAGTTGCAACAATAGAATTTTTTTATGGAACTCAATAAAAACTGCACCATAAGTACAATAGCGCAATTTTTGTGTATCATCTGCTAGTGAATTCAGAATGTTTCGTACACCCGAAACACTGGTCACCTCTAGACTGTTTTGTTAGTGACGGGTAGGTCGGTTATCAAATTCCGGCAGGATGTTCCAAATTTGGTCATCCTGAATAACTTCACATCATCCCTATATGAAAATTCGGGTACATTTACTCCCAAACCCACCTTCCTCCTCCCTGTCTTGCTGGTGTAGATATATAGGTATGGTAGATATACACATTATGTATAAAATCATTACAACAAATTAAAATTCCAATATAGTACCCGACTAGTGGTTCATAAGTGTTTAGTATATCAATTTCTTGATTTGCAAATGGATACAAACCTTTATGAGTGTTTAAATATTGAAAGTATATTGTTTAGATCTAGTTGATCATCTCTCTCCTCTCACCTCTGAAGGTGGTGATGTGGGAGGAGGTAGTAGCTCTCTAAGTCTAGCACCCACGGGTACCCCTTATCCAAAGAGTGACTCTCTATCTTCAGTGGTTCTTGATGTACGTATGGTGGTGCTAAGGGAGAAGAGGGGCTAGCTGGTGCTTTAGGTTAAGCAGTATAAGGAATTTGAACTATCCTATGTGTTCACTGAAGGACTGAGATATGCCCATATTAAATTTTCGTTCAATCGGTGTAGTTGTTTTTCAGTTACGTAGATTCATCCTAGAGCTGTTGGGGGCGAATGAGGGTGGGGTGTTTTTGAAGTCTAGCATGAATGGGTAGGCCCCACCCAAAGGGAAACTCCCCAATCCCAGCGGCTCAAGATATTCTTTTGGGGGCGGCTAGGAAAGGTGGATTTGTGTATGTGTGGGGGAGGGGTTTGAGATCTACCACCTGTGGGTACCCCCCACCCAAAGGGCTATTCCCAAGCCCCAGCGGTTCAGGAGATACGTCTGGGAGTGGAATGGGGAAGTGGGGAAGTGGGGGTGGGGGATTAGGTTAAGCAGTATAAGAAATTTTAATTAGCCTATATGTTAAACCGAACGTTCATTCGAAATTTCAGCTCAATCGGTGTAGTGGTTTTTGAGTGAAAGGATAAAATAGTTTTGTAGCACATGACGCAATGACAGTATAATTACTTCATAGTATAGTAGTAGATATATAACAGTAGAAAGCATACGTCTTAACAGATATCAACAAACTATATTTACGGCTATTGAAAAGTTGAAATTTTCTGATTTTAAACATTATTGAAAGAAAATTAGCCTAGTTTTGAACTATAGATTTAATGGGTGTAGCCTGTAGGTAACCAAAACCTACCTTCCTTAAATAAAGGAGTTCATTGGCCAATCTGATCACAACATATTGTCGTAAAGTATTGGAGGACTATATTAGTGACTAGGAAGGACCATTCCCATAGTAAATATAGTCCTGTGCGCATTATCCGTTCCAAGAAAGCGGTGCCCTTGATATAATTTATCAAATTGGTTAAAACCACCGGGCTCTTAAAGTAACAAATTTCTAGATACGATTCTACATAAAAGTTATCCATAAACTATATAACAGATTTTCCATCTCATGGAAAAGACTTTCGCCGTCTATTGTTTTTCTAAATTATATTAGAATACAAATTGTACTTAAGAAGTATAAATAAATGAATGAGTTCAATACGTAGAGTATTAATTGCACGTTCACCTCCACTTCTAGAGTTGTCGTCACTATGTTTCTACCCATAATACCCTCCAAGAAAAGAACATTCAGCCATAATTATATTCCTCCCTTGATATTATGTCTCCCAAATTATGTTATAAACACTCCCCGGAGAGAACAACGTTACAAAGATTGGTTGGTAATGGAGGGGGGGGGGGTGTATGGAGGGGTTCAGCTGAGATATTTCACCACGCAATGAAATCAAGCAGGCCAGTACCTTGGAGGGAAAAAAATACTAGTGAGGAATACACTTCCCCTCGATTTGATTGGCTTATACTCCACGCATCACATCATCCAAGCGTGGGTATGTATATCTTCACAGACATGGCAAAGGCTTAGTTCACAGATCACTAGGTCTTATTTCATGTATGCATAATCCCAGAAATGTGGGTGACATTTTGAATATTTGTCAGATGTGAGATACTAATAATGGTAGCTATTTGGTAGTGCTGCCTCTATGAATACATGCTATACAAGTTTATTATAATAGTGATACACGAAATAACATGATTATAGTTTATTGCACTGCTACTCATTATGGTATGTCCAATATTTAAGTAGGGTACATTTGACCTTGAATAAGGCTCTTCATGTTTTGGCCGTAAGATATATACAGTACTAATAATCTCCTTGTAAATTTCAGCAAAACTCCACACTAATAACTTTACCACGTTACCCCAAGGCCTAGATAGATTCCGTATTTGAAGTTGGCCTATAAGTGATTTTTTTGGGGGTCTTAAGAGCTTTCGAGTTTTAAAAACATCACATACTATAATTTTTAGTTCAATAAAATCTGGCAAAATAAAGAAAAAAAATTCTATTACTTTAAACATGTTAGTTTATATATGATAAAATCGCCCCATTATTAAATTTAAATCAATACAAAATATAGAATAAAACTTATGTTTTTTGATATATTGAGTTTGTGGAACTTTAATTCCAAAACATATATTACTTGACAAATTTCCACACTTCGTTAGCCGCGTGGCTTAATGCGCCATTCTCACAGTAAATTAGACTGCAGATGACGGGGAGATCAAGGTTCGAACCTCGCTCGGGTGTATTGAAGTTTTTCCAAATTGGTTTTACAATCTCCCTACAATGCTGGTACACTTTTCAAATATAAGCTACCATTGGCGTATAATCCAAGCGGGTAGTGGGATGTGGTGCTAAAAAATGGATAGATATTGATTTATCTGAGATGTCCTGCTATTGTTGATAGACAAGCAGCTAGTGTGTAGTTGAGTGAGTTAATGAATGAATGAGTAGGTAAGTGAGTGAATTAGTGAGATATTGAGTGAATATATGGATTAATTAGTAAGTGAATGAATTAACGAGAGTGAGGGACAAGTTGAAAGAGTGAATTAGTGAGCGAGCGAAATAATTAGAAAAAGTGGGTAAGTAGGTAAGTGAGTGAGTGAGTTAGTGATGGGATGAATGAATGAGTGAATGAGTGGGTGAGAGGGTTAAGGAGTAGGTGAGGAGATGGGGGAGGAAGTGAGGCCAAGCTTGTCTATGATCCAGTGTTAAAGCCTCATCTAACCTACCTTGTGATTGCTTTAACGTCATTCAAGCAAATATTTTAGCTGTAACAATTAAATCCCAGTGTGATTACCAGCAGAGGTGTTTACTATATCATTTAAACAATTGGAATAATGTGGGGGGATTCCACAGCTTTTCACCTGAGAATTGGATATAGACCACAATATAGAATAAATCACACCAGCTCTGGCCACTCCCTAATAGCACGCATCTAAATATTATCGATAAAAAACCTGATGTTGTCGGTACTGACACTAGACCATTATAAACACTGTAGAAATGTATGGAAGTATTTTGTTGGCCCTGTCCTGTGCAGTCAAGTGTACCAGGCAGGAAGATGACAGTTCTCTCCAAGATGTGGCGAGAAAGAATGGTACGGGGAGGGGGGGGGGGAAGGGGACTCTGTAGGAATGAAGGAACAGAAGAGCTTTCAATAGAGATAAAAATATCAATCCACTCTTTTTAAAAATAAAACAAACGAACATGATTTTAATGGGGTCTTAAGTTGGACTATCAAACTAACATCCTCCTTCCCTTTAAAAAAATTACTATACAATTTTTTATAAATATTAGCGTCTTTAAATGCTTATTTTTTCAATAAAGTATATTTAAGATATAATTAATTTAAAAATAATCCACTTGTTAATTATTTAAAGTTTTTTTCAAATCTTTTCAACATAACATTTATATTCGTCACCATTATACTGTACAACATGTCGTATATCAATGTACACAGAGGTCCTCACTTCTAATTGAAGCATTCCAATTAATGCTCAATTTTTGTATTAACTAACTTACTTGAAATGCAATAACAGTTTATGATTGATCAAATGAGCTTTACTGCCAACAAATTAGAGCTATGTCTGTAAAACGTAAAGGTACAAATGGTTCAAAAAACAATTGGAGCCATATTTTGGCAGTTAGATAAACCTTTTGTTTTTACATACAGTTTGCCTAAACTTTCCCCACCCCTTGTCAAAACATCCATGTTCATGTATAAAACAAGCTAGTTAATAGACAGATGTAAGGAATATAACAATAGGTAACCTCCTTGTTGGTATGTAAACTAAGTTATTTCATAGACAGATGTAAGTAGTGTAATAACAGGTAACCCCGCTGTTGATGTATAAGG
>CABFVX010000008.1:557813-629346 GCA_902151425.1 Timema shepardi | reverse complement strand
AAAGAATAGTTAGAATATACTGGATAGAATGAGTAGTTAGAACATACTGGATAGAAATAACAGTTAGAACCTACTGGATAGAAAGAATAGTTAGAATATACTGGATAGAATGAGTAGTTAGAACATACTGGATAGAAAGAACAGTTAGAACCTACTGGATAGAAAGAACAGTTAGAACCTACTGGATAGAAAGAATAGTTAGAACCTACTGGATAGAAAGAATAGTTAGAATATACTGGATAGAATGAGTAGTTAGAGAATACTGGATAGAATCAATAGTTAGAACGTTAGAACATACTGGATAGAATCAATAGTTAGAACGTTAGAACATACTGGATAGAATCAATAGTTAGAACGTTAGAACATACTGGATAGAATCAATAGTTAGAACGTTAGAACATACTGGATAGAATCAATAGTTAGAACATATTGGAGCGAGACCAAACTGGAGAGAAGCTAGAATGAGACCATTTTGTAGATAAACTAAAATGAGACCATATTTGAGAGAAAATGTATGAGACTGAATTAGATAGAAATATGAGTGATATTATATTGAAGATAACGCTTAGGACTTAAAACTTTCTAGTCGGTGTGGCTTACTTAAACAAATTACACAATAGATTCATATAAATTCTCAATTCCAGTGGAGTTTTTACTACCTCATTTAATAAAATGACAAGGCCATCCACACACTGGATCATATTGTAGTTTGTGGAAGCAAGGGGAATAGAACCAATGTGCCCTTCGTTTACCTTGAATGGTTGTGAGTCAACCATGTTTGGTTATACTATGTTGTGGCTTGTAAGGGTTAGTACATACATGCTTAATATCTCATGCAAAACACATATCATGAAATATCTTGAAGCGAGAACAAGGTCCATTATCGCTAACCAATTTGCTGGGGGCGCCAAAAACATCCCATACTCTATGAGGGAGCGCTTTAATCGTAGTAGAACCTTTCATGTTTCTAAGTGGAACAATGACAACAAATTTAGAAAAACCATCAATAAGGTCAAGTACACAGGTATTCCCATTAGTAAAACGAGTGATGGGTCTACAAAATCAATAAACACAGTTTTGCACGGGCTATGAGCAACATCTGCAGAATGTAACCCATAACGATTGTTAAAAAAAACCTCCTGAGCTATATTTTTGTGAGTTTAAAAAATATCCAAATGGCCTCCAAAAGTAGATTTATGAAAGTACTTAAGTATCATACCCATTAATTTAGTGGGAACAAAAATTGTCTTGCCATTCTTGTTCTTGCCCTGCAGGCACATTATATTTCTATACATGGTAAAGTTCTCAACTTTATTACTCTCCGCCAGCCGATCCATAATAGCCATACAGTAAGGATCTTCTAGCTAATGTTGAGCTAACGAAACAAAATACTCGAGAATGGAGCTGATAACGTCGACACCGGCAGGAACTGGTCAAGAAATAATAGGAAACACTCCTTTGTTGGTGCAAGAAAGAACAACATCAACAACGTTATTTTTCCCTGAGAGATGTTCAATTCTTAACTTGAACTGAGACAACTTCAAAACCCAACGGCCAATTTTCCCTAACTGTTTTGGGTGATTGAATATCCACAACATGGCTCTATTGTCAGTATATAGAATAAACTCACGTTGTTCGAGATAATCGGCGAAATTCTCAATGCCAAACAGGCAACTGAGACATTCCCGTTCATACTGTACCTCTTCTGAGCTTCAGTAAGAGATTTACTTGCAAAATCTAAAGGAAGTAAGCCTTTTGGGTGTCTTTGAGAAAGAACAGCCCCAAGGGCATAGGACAAAGGGTCAATTTTAAGTTCAAAGGGCAACAAAAAATCAGGCATTCTAAGTACCTTAGGGGACACCAGATTTTGATTAAGATTAGAAAAGGCTTTCTTTTGATCGTCTCCACACACAAACTGTACTCCTTTCTTTTTTATAATGTTTAATGGGGCAGAAAACTCAGAAAAGGAAGGAATGAACCTAGAATAATACGAACACATCCCACCAAACGTTGAACCTGTTTCACATTTTTGAGGATAGTAAAGTCAACCATGGGCTTAATACGTTCAGGGTCCACAAGAATATTACCCTTAGAAATCACATACCCTAAATACGTTATAGAATCAGTGCCCTTCGTCACTTTATCTCGATTAACAGTGAGACCAGCCTCCCTAAGCCGCTGGAGAACCAGCTTGACATGTTCATTATGTTCTTCTAAGGATTGACTATAAATACAAATGTCGCCTAAAAAGCGAATTCAAATTTGAATGTAGAGTTGGACAAAATATGGTATAACACTTGACTAAGTGCCTCTCCACCACAACTGATACCAAGGGGAACTCATACTCCTAATATCCCCAAAGTTAACACTGTGAGATGTCTTGTAGAATGTAAAACCACCGGTTTAAGATGTACCAAAAAATACCATAAATATAACTAACACATTGATTACAAGTGCTAATATATTCAAATATGTGGTTTTATGTTTCTGGGAAATGCCAAAGCTCCAGGAAAGCTGTCCCAGCTGACCGGGCCGCACCACCAGCAAATTGACGTCTTACTCTTAAGGATGAGTCTACCCATAAATGCACGGTTATAAACAAAAAAAGTTTTAAAAAAAATATCTAATAGTTCAATATTGTTGTTTTTTATTTATTTTAATAACATATCTGGGCATCTTTCATAATTCCTACGGAATTTTCAAACCATGCTAAAAATAGTTATTGAAATATTTTCGTTAAAATTTTTCCATTTCAATGCATTTTAAATGGTAAAACAAAAATTATTAATAGATTTATTTATTTTCTTTGTACAATTAAGCTAGAGTGTTTGTTTATAACATATTATTTAATGAATAATTTATTTTTATTTTTAAACGTATTTTTAAATTTGGGTTGGCTTCAATAATCACGACTATATTGAGCTCTAACGACTCGCAAGTCGACACTTTAGTAAGAATACATAGTTTTAAATACAATTTTTCCTTCTACAAATAGTTATCTTAGTTGATAATAGGTGCCGTTAGTATTATCATTACCCATTTACAAACTAGTATCGTTTTGCAAGCGTTGGCTAACCTGCTGTATCGGAATTCAGGTGGCAATGGAGGGTTAAGCTAATCTCTGTGGCCTTCTTGAGTCAAAGAAACATTAATATCATGAGCATTGGGATAAGAAGGGCCAATGTCAAAATATGAAAATTTGTGTGATCGAATATAAACATATTAATATATTCCGTAAATAAAATACTCACTAAGCCTTAACTGCTGTGTGAATAAATATAGTTGGTCCCTACTTATTTCAATGAGAGTATTACTCTAGTGATACATTATTTTCAAAGAAAAAAACCCCACGCTTCTCCATACACAAAGTTTGATGACATTAGCACTTATTTACCTGAGGCAGTAAAACATGTAAAATTCTTCACTCTTTTCCTACATTCTTTCATGAGTTTTCTCATTCTTGAGCACTACACGTTGTAATAATAAGTTTTAATATTCAGAGTATATGAAAACTACTGTACATTGAATTTTTAATCCACAATTATAATAAATAAAAATAAACATTCCTACTCATATCAAACATAGTATTTTAAACAAAATTTGGTTTAAATGTAATTTAGAGACGTTCTCAGTATGTTTTTATCTAATATATTTATTTTACGGTATAGTATTTGACTTTGGAATAAGTTATTTTTCAAAAAATCAATGAACGAAGTATTTTGTACTCAAAGAGTGAATATGTTAATTTTATTTTATTAGCTTGCTAAATGTGATTACTTTTAATTTGAAATTATTGCATTCTCGCAGTTTGTGCGCTATTTTCAGAAGAAATCTATCGAATCCCGAACAATAAATACGCATGATGAGTATTTTTATATTATTAATAAAATGTGACTATTTTTCTTTCTAACAAGATCCAATGGATTGTATAAATTTTGAAGTGGAAAAGTATTTACACAATATTATTTTATATCCTTGTGAATAACAAGTTTGTGAAGCATGGCTCGATGGAAGAAAGGGTGCACAAAGAAACAAAAATATATAATTGATTATTTAACTGCTTATTGTAAAGGGAAAGTTTTGTTTAATGATATCATATTTACTGGCGTTTAGGCTATCTGTATTTACTAATTTAAGTACAACGAATGAGTAGCGATACTATTTTATTTATTGTAGAAATAATATCCAAATTAAGACACAAATAAATATTTTTATATAACAATGTAGCGATTATTCTGATGTTTCAAATACTTTTTCTAAAAAAGCTCTTAGCTGAAATTAAATGTTACTAACACTCTGTAAAGCACATATAATATGTTCAAAATCTCTTGTGCCTTGTCTGAGTTCGTATCACGCTAGCACTAATTAATTCCAACCTTACAGGGAATCGAACTAGCAAAGTTACTAGAGCTGATTAATTTACGCAATCATTGCTCAGTCATCGCGCTTTAGCATTCTTGACTACGACATGGAGTCGATGATAAGTAAAATATATTTAAAACCATTAAGGTTAATGAAATTTTGTGTTCCCAATGCCACAAAGTAAGTAAGTAGTTGATACCCAACAGCCTCTGTGATATAGTGGTCAGATTTACTGACTTCAGGTCCCGAAGTCCCGGGTTCGATCCCCAGTGCTTCCAATTCTGTCTGCGAAGCAGTGGGTCTTAAATGGAACAAAAATCAACCTCATGAGGACAAATGAGGAGCCACTTGAATGAATAAGTAGCGCGTCAGTCTAGAAAACTGAGATAGAAGGCTGGAGGGTTCGTTGTGCTGACCACATGACACCCTCAACCCAAAAATGTTGGCACTTTCGTTGCCCAAATACTGCAGCTTCTCGATTGGCATAGTCTGCTTGCTGCTTACAGGTTGACACCATGGATATATTACTCAAGTTAAAATCTACCAATAGGATAAAACATTATTCCCAAAAACATTTATTTATGGAAAATTGTGTAAATCCTATAGATGTTTGAAAACTGTAACCACCGTATTGAATAACAGATACCCACTTCAATGGCCGAGTGGTCTAAGGCGTCACTCCAGTGTGAAATTGGTCTGCTGATAGTGGAGCGCTTGGGGTTCAAATCCTGGTCGGGTCTACTGAGGGTAGTTTTTCCTAAATTGTTTCCCCATCTCTAACGCTTTCTTCCTCATCACTGCCCAATTAGATTATCATACATGCGTATAACATGAACAGGTAGTATGACGCGGTGATATCAGTAATAAAAATAAATGGTATATTGATAGTCAAAATTGTTCTAATCTTCGAAATGAAACCGCTTTTAAAATATTTTATTACCTCTTTAGCCTTTAAAGTTTAAAAATTAATCAAAGCACAGTGGCCAAATTTAGCACATTAAATTTGATTTATTTTTTATTTTACCTGCTTACTAATAAACTCAAATAAATGGTACGACATAATCGTTAGCTTCATACTCTCTTGTATAGGTTATTATAGTTAGTGACAGAATCTTCAAAAATAAGTTATCTCTAATTGTATATTAAATAATTTTTTCTCTGGTAAATAAGTATACAGTCTTATTTATCACTACCCTCCCCGGATATTTATTTGAAAAAAGTAGTTTAAGACTTTTTTAAAAAGGTGATTTATAAATCAATGACCTGAGTTCGTTTCTACTCTGCTCAATAACATGACCCAGCTGTTAGGTCTTGTATCTATGGCCCATAGTTTTTATTGCAAGGAGGCTATCCTTAAATTATGTGAGGCTTTGTTACATGATTTTAGATCCTCCCTCCTTCACGTAAGCTCCCTCCCACCTCTCTAACTTACGTAATTTTTAAGATTTGGTAAGTCATGTTATTTTAATCGTTTAGTTATTTTTTAGATATGAGGATTGATAATATCCCACATGGTCTAAGGCGTCACTCTCGCAATAGACTAGTCTGCCGATGACTGGGAGATTGTGGCTCAATCATGATCGGGTGATATTTCCTAAATATTTTCCCGCTCTCTCTCCACACGAATGCGTGTACACTTCCACTAAATTGAAACGTGTTCATACATAACCCACTGGCGTTATTAGTTCATACCTAAACAGGCGGAATTAATTAAGGAAATGTACCCACATTTGTGTGGGAGAGTAAAAGAAAACTATTGAATAAGATCTCTCCAAAATACCCTCAGCAGGGATTTGAACTCCAAGACAAGCGTCTAACTGGTTGGGATGGATAATCTAATTTTTCTGCTCGAGAGTATGATTGTATCTTGACGTTTTATCTCCTCACGTTTAATGCAACTTAGTTGCCTACACACTTTACGGTCCTGCACTACACTTCTTACTCTATCAGTTCTAGGAAAAGTCTATTTGCGGTCTCGGCTGATTACTAGTCAGCCAGCCTCCCAATTGTTTAAACAAACCAGTTATTCTGCCAACCTGATGGCTGGAGTCCACCAGTTTGTGTAACGTTAGCAACGCCATCTATTCTGAGATCTGAAAGCTCAACACACCACCAAAGAGGGTAGGCAGGGCCTTAAGCCACGCTTCCAATAAAAGGCAGATAATTTTCTCTGGGTGCCTTACCATCAAAGAGCGCTAGTGGTTACTCAGGGCAATTTCGCAACTTAACCCCCTTCACCCCTTATATGTCGAGCTCGTCTGTTCCGTAACTATATAAGTGTCATGCCTCGCTTCACATAATATATTCTATTGTACTAAACCAACGAAGGAAGAACTTGGAAGTAAACCTACATCACCGAAGAATCTACGATTGACTACGATGTGTCAAGCGTCGGTCTCCCTACCCCGTTACAGAGGAAGCCTCTTCTGAGACTTAAAGTATCTACAATTTAGAATCTGGATTAGATTCTAAACTCCTCTTGGCTAGGTCCTATGTTTAACGCTCTTTTTCTATGTCCATAATACATAGAGTTGTTCGTCAAAATTATGACATGTTTTCCTATATCCATATGGCGTAGTATAGAATGAACTGTTTAATGCTCTATTTATTATGGACCATACGACCTTAATTACTATGTCAGTGTGTCTGACATCTTTGTATAAGTCCTTAAGACATAGTTTTATATATTAGGGAATAATAATGATTCCCTAAACGATATGACCATGTTTGGGATCTTTTTATGGCGGAAATCAGGTTATCTAAAGTTTTCTTTAATAATCTAGTTATGTCAGTGACAGATAGCAGTCACTATTGTCTCTTTTTAGTGTATCTATTTAGAGTAAGCAACCTGTGGAAGCACTATAGTTGGTAGTAATGGCCCGTGTGAATAGTGTTTTTCTCCAGCCCCTGTAGGAGTCGTTTGTATCAAGTTATACTAATATTGTTTGTATTAATTATTGTGTGATCTAGTAATAGGTGAAAGTATAACTATACTATTGAATGTCCAGGCAGTACTTATTAGGAACTGACCGGCCATAGTATGTTAACCGTGTAGATGCCTGATTGCTCGCCATGTACTATTTGTAAAATGCTAGTTCCTCTTCAAGGAGATTATTCTTAGGTTTTCGTAACTGTCTATGGAATTAACTCAAGCTAGTTAGTTCATATATCTATCCTCATAGTAACTCTATTAACTTAGGACTAAATACCCCTTGTTTTCATTCACTATAATTTCACAATTATTCATGAATAGACCTTGTAGGTCTTAGTCAGGTATTAGCTAGGCTGTATTATCGTCGTGTATTGTTGTTTAACCTTATTTATTATTATTTGTTCCCTATCTTTGACTGCCACTGGGTTGAGGCAGACGCTCCATCGTCAGATAATGAGCGTTGATCTTCATTTTAAAAGTTAATAAACTAATCTGGAGTATATTCTATCTTACTTCTGTTAGTTCCTTGACACCAAGGTGTTTAGTTCTATTCCAGCCTCTCGTGAAGTTTACGACTATGGTAAGTGAATAAAGTTGTTTTTAATAACAATGGACTGTTTGATCTAAAATGCATTTAAAACGTATGTAATCCTATTTCACTTGTTTATATTTAAATTAAACTGCTTTGTTAAACATATATTTATCTTATATCTCATCCTTCCCAAAGCTTCCTTATTTAACTTTGTGTTTAATTGTAATCGTCACATCTTCTACATGATAGGAGAAGAGAGGATTCAAAATTGCGCCTCTCTCACAAACTTCAAATAGTTCAATGTTTACAAACTGACACCATTTAATGTATTGTTAATAAATTGTTTCTTTGATTATAGCCTCGTTTATAACATTGTCTTTATTTTTTCATGTAACGAAACTTTGATACACCATGGCCGACAGAGATCCTGTTGACACTGATGCAAGCATAGCAACAAATGAAGACACACCTGAGGTAGACCTTCAGTCCCAAGTTGAACTTGTTGCAGCTATTAGAGAGAGGTTGAGTAGTAGCTGACGATACTGATGTAAGTGAGCTGCGAGTCACTTTAAACTTTCTAAAGTCATAGCCGTCGACTTCCAGGATTGCCAGCAACCCTCTCATAGTTGAACCAATTTCTAAAATTAACCAAACACTAGCGGAATTAAATAGAGAGATGTAAAACTTACTTGTAACTGACCAATCAAATAATGCAAGCATTTCACAAGCACCATCTTGTAATATTGCCAATAATACTTAATCCTAAGTGTTATCAGGTTAAAAAAAAAAAGATACCCCTTTGTGATGGCCAAAACTTTAAAGTTATGCTTAAATTTCTATTGTAAATTAGTAAATTTGGTGAGTTGAATTTAGAGAATAAAATTTAATTTCTTGCATTGTGTCTTAGTAAAACTAGTAGTTATTTAACACAACACTTGGTAGAGTTTTTAGGTCAAAATATTTCTTGGAGGTATTGTATACATAAAATATTTAGTGTTTTGGTCCCACCATGAACTAAAGCTAGTTTGAAAACCCCATTTGTAAACAGGTTTCAAAAACCAGACGAATCCTTGCGTAACTTTATCCTCTCAGTCTCTGAATCAGCCAAAGTATTTGAACTCAATGTTATAAGACAGCTCACAGTGAAATCAATATTCGGCTACACTAAGTTTCAGATTATAAGACATCTCACAGTGTAGTCAATATTCGGATACATTAAGTTTCAGATTATAAGACATCTCACAGTGTAGTCAATATTCGGCTACACTAAGTTTCATATTATAAGACATCTCACAGTGTAGTCAATATTCAGCTACACTAAGTTTCAGATTATAAGACATCTCACAGTGTAGTCAATATTCGGATACATTAAGCTGTAGATTATAAGAAATCTCATAGTGCAATAAATATTCATCATTATTTGAATACACTTTGTCACAGATTATGAAACATAGTGTAATCAATATTTTAGTTACAGTAAGTTGCGGCTTATAAGATATATCATAGTTTAATCAGTCAAGATGTTAGCTACTAGAGTAGTCTAGAAGTACATCAGTCAGTCTCCCTCTCTACTAAGTGTGCCCACACCTCTCGTGGACCCATCCAATGCTGTGGGCGACAATGTGTCAGCCATAAGCCATGGGAAAGTAAAACGCTGCCTTTGTTCTAATATTTGATTCCAAGGAACTGGACTAACCGGATTATAAATCCTTCATCTGCATTTATCTAAGACAATGTTTTTAAACAGATTTACCAGGCCCCTTTGATACCTCCCTCAATATAATTCTCGACAACTTTATTATAAAATGTCCTGTTCTGTGTTAAGGAAACTCGTGGTAAAGAGCTTGTTAATTTTTTTCTATTGAAGTTACTGTAGTCACTAAGTTAATATTAAAAAATAGATTATTTTTAATTCCAATACTTGTGTAACTAATTATGAACGCCCTATATTTTCATGGTACATCAAAGGAGTCCCAATACCTTTTTGAATAAAACACGCTGTTCGGGGATGCAACTCTGTCTCTTGAGGCCAAGTCAGGCGTTCCAACCGTTCCCCTAAGTCTCGACCTTGGTCCAAGTACAGTCCTAAGTGCGTACAATAAATACAAACATTTCTTGTTTACCCCCAGACTCTATATTTTCCCCCAGAGAAGAGCTTAAGGCCGTGTTTGAACACAATCCCAGAGTGGAGGGCACCCGAGCGACCAACCGAGCTGAAGAGACCGGTCCTAGGAGCTTTTGTCCTTTTGTTCACAGACGACAGCGCTGGCGAGGGGATAATATTGAAGGAAAGGTAAGGACTGGACACACAATAGCTCTAACAACAGTGGGGTGGGGGCTAAAATAAATATCAGTGAGTGGAAGTACAATTATTTAGACGTCTAGGGAATATCTAGTTTTTAATATTGGGATTAAAACTGCTCACATTGTGGTGGATTAGTTCTCCAAAGTTTGGTGCACATCGGTGACCAAATAAAACTATGTCCGTGACATATTGACATATCCATTTTGTTTCATCTGTCCCTTGCCTACGCTCTCACATCGAATGGCCGATAACAGCGACTACTGTAATTACTCGATCGAAGCTTCTGTAATTAACGTCAATGCACACAGGAATTAGTTTCAGCAGAGCCAAACAAATTCTAGATCAAGTACAACATAACTCGCATAAGTTACGTGCAAAGCCTCTGATGCACACACATGACCGTGTAGTGCGGGATATTTACCAAGTTGAACACGAAAAAAACGCTGACTTTATAAACATGCGTGTTAACGTAACAATAACATCATGCCATTATTATTAGCTCTCTGTTACATTGAAATTTAGTCTCGCGGTACCATGAGAGTGCAAAGACCAATATTTAATTGAAACTCTCTTTAGCCCATACGGATAAGATCAAGTTAACGTGTACTGATATATTCAGACACTAGAGGAAACTTAGAAGCTATTCGTTGAGAAGGATGGAATATGTAAGGAGGTGGGTGCTAAATGAAACAAGATAATGTTAGAGCAAGGAACACACCCGATCTGACAGAAAACAAAAGAAAGTTCATTGACAGAATTGACAATGCACACGCCGATAGAGATCCTTGTTTAATGAAGACAGCCACTTAACCCTCGTTGGAGACCATTGTTTATCGTAGCTAGAAGCTCAACCCCCTCTGATCTGCTTACTTATAGAATTATATTCTACCCAGAAGTATGTTGTCATTGGTAGCCAGTGGGTTAGACAAACGTCTTAGTTCCCTCGGTCACTCCAAGAACACTGGTTAGTGTTAGAGCAGGAACTATGTAGAGGGGTTCTCACCCCCTGGTAACAATAAACCACCGGTTGAGGGTGTGTTACCCTCACAGCAGTTATGACGGGAATAGAGTGCTCGTCTCGACTCATATTGAAGAATAACGACGTCATTATTTCACCAACTAATGAGAAGAGCCTCGTTTTGAAATATTGCCCACAGATATTTTTATCTTCGCATTATTTTTTTCTCTCTCTTTCTTCCCCTTTCTTCCCCCTCTTCCCTTCGTGTGAGGGCTGAAGGGGGTCATTTTCAGGTTCAGGTCATTTAAAAAGACCCATCATATTTTTTATGCTACCGGTGAGTTCTAGGATTCTCTTCCCTGCTCTTTTTTTTTTACTGCCGAAGAAATTGTTTCGTAGGTGGTTGAAAGAGACACCCCAGTTTTATTTTTATGTCAGATGAAATGATTAAAGATGCTTGCTCTTATGGAATCTATTTACTGCAGTCGTTAAAATTTAACATCTGGCTTAACGTTAACCTACAGGAAATACCTTTTAGTTAATAACGCACGGACAGCGCTGTTTTATAGGCCATCATTAGAGATCTTACTGTCTTGTACAGTCTCTCCCACACATTATTAGCGTCCAGGACAGGAAAGTGAAGGCTACTTTGACTTACTTCTTTTAAATATTGGACAGTCTCGAAATTAACATTTCATGAATAGTAATCAGTAATGATAAAGGTTATTTTCTTAATAAAATCGCAGCTCAGCACTAATTTGTACAACAATATTATCAGGAAGTCCCAGATGCCACTCACGAACTTTAATACCTCAAACAGAAAATCAAAGATACTTTTGATTCAAGTTTTAACTAAAAAACAGTTAGGAAACATAGTTCGTGCTAACTCCAAGACGTACTGTTTTCATAAAATATACCAATACTATGCGAACTGATGAATAGTGGCTAAGAATTTCATTTTAAAGTTATATATTTTTCAGGGGGTATTTTTTCGCCTTATCTTAGTACCGGCTCAAGTTATGTAAGTAATACATATACTACTTACACTTACGAGGTAGAGATGAGTAAGGTAGAGTTTTATAGGAACCTTACACGCATCTGCGTGGAAGAAAAGTGGGGAACCATTTAGTAAAATACCACCCCCAGTATACCTGGCTGGGATTCAAATCC
Source organism: Timema shepardi (assembly GCA_902151425.1). Taxonomy (NCBI): domain Eukaryota; kingdom Metazoa; phylum Arthropoda; class Insecta; order Phasmatodea; family Timematidae; genus Timema; species Timema shepardi. The sequence continues at coordinate 617,087 of CABFVX010000008.1, read as the reverse complement.
AGACTAAATGAGTTTTATATTTAGACCGTGGGCCCACGATTGCGGACTTTTCAACAAGTATAAGATAATTTATAAATAAATTATACAACATAATCGTGCACACTTTTTCCGTTTTTTATAGTTGGGAACAAAATATTTTAAAAGTAATTTATACATAACTGCCCTTAGATGATTTTTTCCATCGAAAAAATACACAAGTATTCACTGATATTTATCATGTTAGACACTCCCCAAATCAATTTTGAATCTTTCGAGTCATTAATGATCCATTTCAAATTTTCCAAAATAAGTCATTAGTAAACTTCTATTAATTTTAGAGATATAATTAAAATCACAATTTCACCTCAAGATACGACCATACATATAACACCTAAAGATCACTTTTTAACTAAATCTAAAACTTGGTTTTGGCTGCTGTCACACGTACAAACAGATAGCCAAACATAGAGTAGTATGAATAGACATTATAGTGAGACCAACTTATTTTGGAGATCATGAACACATACAATTTACAGATACGTCATAATATCATAGTCCTTAATGTTAATAATTGTAATTGTTTTTAGAAGTTAAAACATAAAATATAATTTTTTTATGGTTATCTTATAGATTACATATTTTAGTGGTTACGAAAAATGAATAAATGAAACACTATGACTAATTTATAAAGTAATGGAGTGAGTGCGCAATACAAATAGTAACCAAATGTAGTCTTTAATTAAAGCTAGAAGTATAATTATATATTATTATTATCAGTGTTTGTTTTCTAAAATATTATGTACCGGAACGCACTACCGGGAGGGTGTGGTTTCTCCACTCAGAAATTTTCTTACAGGTTTAAACTTCAATAGACGTGTTTTTAAGATATTATAATATTAATAATATTTAGCACCGCGTCTTACTACCCGTTCGGTTTATACGCTTTTAAGATATTATTTTCATTTAAAACAGAAGAAAATGTTTTAAAATGTATCATAATGTGATTGTGTCTTAATGTTTTTAATTTAAATTTAATGCAAATGCTCACGAGATGTTTAATTTAATTTATTTTTCTTACTATTAGTTTTACTATAAAATGGTAATGATAGGAGCGATTAGAAATTTAAAGTCATAGATTACACAAAACAAATGGTTTTAATATTTATTGATGTATTTTGAATTAAAAATACACATATGCTATTATATACATAATTAGAAAAAAAATGACAGTTCATTTTAAAAGCAACATGCCACGAGTCAACATACTCGAAGGGATTAAATAAACGAAGGGGGGAGGGAGGTCCAATTATTCTTATAAATAAAATACCAGAAATGGTTGTTGTGTAAATGTTCTTAGTGATGTCATAATCAAATTAATCTGAAAGAAACCACTCTCGCATTCCCTGGAAGATATAGCAACTGACTTGATTATATTCTTCAACACAACAAGACAGTCCGGAAATGTATTTTTCATTGAGTTTAAAGTTGGCAGTGAACTTTTTCATTTCATTTTCACCATAAGTTATTTGCACATTTTGGGACCAGTTGTTCATATCTATTTATTTTATCAAGTTAACAATCTCCAAATCTTGTTCACTCAGCAGTCTCTTCTCAATTGATTGTTCAAATGCTTCGTAAAACATATCGGGATCTAAAGGGTCATTACTCTTGCATCCTTCCCTTTTTATAAAGAGGAGCTCCCACAAAATTAAAATTTTGTACTGCTTCTAGGTCCGTGGTATAGTAAATACCTGATACTGATTTTCTACTTTCAAATACAGAGACTGTTAATTTCCATCTTTCGTTTGCAAAGCCTAGGCCAGCATTTAGATGCTGTAAAGCCTCGCTCAACTCAGACAGTTCCTGTGACGCATCGCACATCAAGCCAAGATCTAAAATGAATATTGTATCCTTAATTTTATTCAGTGATACATCTTAGGATGAGAGAAAACAAGACTGCATGTTAAGGAACGTATCTGTCATTGTTGGGCACATAAACTATTGTTCATATAAGTAGCTAATTTTTAAATCAAACACTTCACTTATGTAAGTAATTGGTTTGCTAATCACGTTTTTATAAAGAGATATTTTCTGAATTTCATGTTTGCCTTAATAGAGGTACCGTTCCACCGCGTTCCGTCAGAAGTTAATCACTGATTCTTATTATTATATATTACTTCTCCTTCATTGTTTTACTGATGACTGTACACAATCCAATTTCTCATTACTCCTTCTTAGTATCAGAACAAAACAGTTGAGTACACAACATTAGAAATTTTGAAAGAGTCAATAGACTTTTTTTTATTTACGGCACTCATCGTAGTAATTTGAAAGCAAGTCTACCAGTTATAAAAAAATAATACAATTTTTAGGTTTAAAATAAAGGATGTCAAAGTTAGTAATTAAACTGAACTTAGGTGGTGTGATATTCCTATGGCATTCCCATGAGTAATTTGAGAAGAGTTAGCAGTTTGAATGCTTGTTAGCGACTTGTGTGAATATTATAATCTAGAATGATAGTACAGTTGCATGTACGATTACTTCAGAGTGACTTTCTGAATACGATAACCCGGTTCATATCTGTAGCTTCAATGTGTTTAATTAATACATAATAACGCTTGGTGTGTTGAATACTCAGCTATAATTACTTATTACGACATAACTACCATGTAAAGGCTGGGCGAGGGTGTTGATGGTACTGTCCAGTCCAGTTCAGCAAAAACTTGACCATTTTATAGTTTACATATGTGGTATACCAAGCACAATCATCCTACACAATATTATACTCGGGGTTGCCTGATAACAAATCTCACTTTGTGTCTATTTCTTGTATTAAAATGAATCACGTATACGCTCTTAATTCAAAGTATTATCTGGCCCCGTGGGTGTAGTGGTAACTGCACCTGACTACGAATCTAGGAGCCCCGGGTTTGATCTCCAGCTAGTGCCTTTGGTATTTTTCTCTTAGGGGGAATTATCTCAACGTACACCGGGGGTTGGTAAATTAGGTGTAAGTTATGTTTAAGACTCCCACTGGCCCACATCTCCATATTAACTATCATAACATCATCTCATTGCGGGTACGTGTAGAAAATCTTCATAGGTGTACCCTGGGTAACACTCTTTGCCACCAGAGCGGCGAATACAGAATAGTACACACACACACACACACACACACACACACAGGCACCTGAACTGAATGTCATATCCCTCCAGATAGTTATACCATACGCTAAAAAATAGTTAAAAAAATACAAATTGTATTAAAATAGAAAATGATCAATTATATACGTATTATGAGTGTTGTGAAAGTTACCGAGTTCCTTATGTCTTCATTCAACCTCAAGATAGAAATAATATTGTTTTGTTATATAGAATGTGATGATATATAGCTATCTATAGTCTCGGGTATTTAGACATATAAAATGATTTGACCAAGTACATTACTCAGCATTTAACTCAAAAAATGTTAATGTTTAGGTAAGATATCAATCACAGGCATTACTTAATTTAATTGAAATCCCACTGGGAGTGAACCAGGGTCCGTGGGGTTATAGTTAACCAGACCAACTATTCGAAAACAAAGGTGGTCTATAATTTTACTAACGAATCTATATATATATAATAAAGATAAACATATTAAAACTGATATCACAATGAATTAATTCGAATAAATTTTTTATATCAAATCATACGACTGATAAGGTGGAATTAAGTTTTATTATTTAAATGTAATAAAATATAATGAGCTATATATCAAAGTTTAATCTAACAAACATCGTTGAGAGAAGATTATTTTGGCAATGCGTCCTAATATTCGTCCAGAATATTCACATTTAACTTCATTAATGGTATGGGGATAAAGTAGATATCATTTAAAAGAAATGTACCAGAATTTGCGTGAAATGTCATTTAAGAAAAACATCCTTCAGCACACCCAGCAGAGAGCCCTTCCTCCCTGTTTCAGGAAAACCAGACTAAACTAGTTTGACGTTTAGTCTACATTCCCACATATAAGAATGGGTAGGTTAAGTATGTTTGATGACTGTCAAATTGATCCAACAGATTAAGTATATTGATATATATGTAAATATATGATAATGTGTCCAGGGAGAGCTACGTGAAACAGGTTACCTTGTTGAGGGTAGAAGAAATAAATGGTACGGCGCACCGCACAGAATTTCTCCAGCTTTATATACTAAAATAGATACGTACTAAAAACTCCTAAGATGTGTGAAACGAAATAGTAGGTATATACATTACATTGTTGTTGAAACTCGACACCAATATCATAAATGAAATAATTTACACTGTTACTTATTTAACTCTATGGCGTTAGGAACTAGGAACGCTGTTACAGAAAAATTGAGAAAAGAGAATCGTCTTTGTCCACCAAAGAGCCTAAGAATCAAATTAATTATCTAAGACCTGAATTAAAAAGTATATATATTTGCTTGTAGCTCAGAAATAATTCTGTTTTGTAAAATATATTTTGAATACAATATTTTTATCTTTATAGTACTACAATTATACAATTATAAACTATTTTGTATCTTAAATAGTTGAGGACAAATTATGAAAATGAGAAAATTTCCCTTAGGTAAAGTACCTACAAAATAATTTTCATGCCAAAATCAGAGTTTACTAAAATCGTAGGAGGAAATTTCGAGAAAGTCGATTTTTTTTTTCGAATTTTTCCCCTTTGGTAAACTAATCTTAAATTTAGGGTTAGATATCTAATTGCAAAAATCTCTTNGGGACCTTATGAAAACCCCAGATATCAAATTTTAGCCCAATTGGTAAAATAGTTTCGGCTCTAGCCCAAAGTACGGACAGACAGCTTTGCGGAAACTACTTTTTAATTTCAAGGGGGTCATGAAACGTCGAAATTTATCAAAATATCAAGCTTGATGTGTTAGTTTTCTGCGATCACAATTCTTTCTCTCTGATGTGTCAAGAGAAAGTAAAAAGTATCTAGACATGTTAAAAAGCAATGTATTAGATTATAAATGAATATTTATCACCATAGATAATTTAATACTAAGAACGAGGCATTCTTAAGAAACAAAGGTAAAGTAAATTAACTTTAGAAATAAATAAGTCATCCAAAGTTCCCAGAATGCTTTGGTGTGATTGGTAAACTCACTACTAATTAATGCCCTTATTTTTCTTGTAATACTGAACTAATTATCGACCTTGTTTCTTCTTAGTACTCATTAGTATTAGTAGGTGGGTGGCAAAGGGGGTGACTTGGGGACCGTGCTTCAATGACAGGAGAGAAAGACTATTATATTTAATTAATCCTCTATGGCCTCGACCTGTATCCTGAGTATTACATACCCTAGTACTTTTAAAGTATGTTCACGCTGTTGGGGGTTGTAACTGTCTTTGTCTTAACTCCTGACGCCTCAACTCTCTCGACCCCCACAACTGGGGTCACTAGCTGCTGTAACCCTTTAAGTTTAAAAAGTGCACTTTATCTTCCTCTTAATAAAATAGCCCCCCCCCCCTGCCCCGTCTAGCAGCAACTGTCTTTTGTCTACGTGTCACTGTAACTGTGACTGCTTCAAGCTCCTCCCCCCCCCTCCTGCCCACTCACCCCACCAACTGCTGTAACTCAGTTTGCCTGTTAATTGCTTAACGCGATTACTCCAGCAAGGAAGTGTTAGTTGGGGGCTTGACGGCCATATAATGACGTCATGGGGAGGGAACTCCCACGCACTTAGGAACAATGTACAAGGGCCAGACGTGACTGTGTTACCTTACTACATGGCCGTGGTGCAGGAGTTATAGCTCCCCCNCCCCTTACTCTCCTATAGCTAACTGCAACCCTTAATTCCCACTGAGGGTTGAGATAAAATACTCTTTAAGTATCGTCTGGAGCAACTTCTCAAGCTAGGGTATCAGTTTTGTTCTGGTCTGGTTTACCATTGATGGATTGCTTGGGGTTCGAATACCAGCCAGGTGTACTGAGGTGGTTTTATCTAAATAGTTTGCCACTTTCCCTACACGAAAATTCGGCTACTTATTTCTTTAAATTCCTTCTTCAAACATCCATTTACCACTATTGTAAATATGTGGATATCCCAGACAGGTGGATGGATGAGTTCAAACTTACAGGACTGTGCGCCGGCTGTATGGTGTTGATATCATTCACACGTTGAGTACCTGTTGGGATTCCAGTCGATATATCAGTATTCAAACTATTTTTAAAAAATCCAAGAAATTAGCCACATAATAATTTGTTTTTCTGTGATAAAACTGGAAGTTTGTTTGACATAATTTGAAGACTCCTTTATAAAAATTATATTTCAAAAGTTTTCTTATAAGTCCTGAAGTCCAAAACCTTAGATCATTCGGTAGCATGTCTGTTTACTGAGCCGATGGTCCCGGGTTGAATGCATAGTATAGCAAAAATAAACAAATCATTGGTTTTATGTGGCTTTCCCCTTTTACAGTGGTGAATTAACGGCCGGGGGCTGGGTGTTGTGTCTGTTCTAAATTTTAAGTTAAGTCGTGTGCTTATATAATTAGTCGGTTCATAAAGTACACCTTATAGGGCCTGAAAATATGGTATTTTTTTTCAAGTTTATTCCAAAAGGTCTTCATAATGAATTTTTGCTTGGGTTAAAGGACACATGTACAAGAATACATTATTTAAGGTCCTACCTAGGATCAGACCAGCTTCTCTGAACATCATTCACTATCATTACCACACACGCACTAAAAATCTGTCTTTATGATGTTATGAGTTTTTATGGTCGAAGAGATATATTTCTGTTTGCCAATTAATTGGTTGTGGCATTCCTCTAGTTTGGTATCCTTATAGATAAAATGCAAATTCTAGATTATGTCAAAGTCCCACCCAAAAACAATGTCAATACAAGCAATATAAAGTTTGTTTTTGAAACCTTACAAAATTTTATGAAACTTTGTTTCCCTACCCTTTGACACTCGTTTGTTCCACGTGTTCGAGAAATATGACAGAAACTCTCTTGTTGATTCAGTGTTCAATATTGTGGACAGTTCCTGGACTTTTAGTAACGTATTTATTTACCAAGTCTTAGTTTTATGCTAAAAAAAAAGTTGCTTTACATCTACCAGTTTATTTGGAAACTCTTCTCTAAAATGAAATTACAAATTTTAAAATTTTGCTTGGACAGGCTTTCTAAAGGTCTCTGATTCACGTTCACTATTCCTCGAGAAGAGGAAAGTTAAGTTAAACTTATAACTTATAAAGGTGTTATTGCACAAGTAACCACTATTTTTCAAGAAGTCAGAATAAGTAAACAAACTCCAATTTAAAAAGATTATATACTCTAAACTTGAAACACTATACATAAATACTACTCATCAAATAAATCATTGGTTTGAAATATAACTTGATTCCAAACATAGCTACCTAAACATATTCAAATTAAATTAAAATTATTATTCACACCATTCAAAACACTTATTAGAGAATAAATTAGTATATAGCTATGTTTGTCTCTTTCAGTCAAATATTTCTATTTTTTAGAGAAAAACATGCAGATTGGAGAGTCTCGCAAATAAAATATTATTAAAACAACTCATTACAATACATTTAATTTGTTTTAAAAGTGATTTTTTTAAACTTCCAAGCAAAAATTTGTATTTATAAAAATAATTTAATGACCTGCTAACTTAAATATAAATTACAATTAAAGAAATTGAAAATTCTAATATAAATTTTTGTAAGAAAATAAATTACTGATAGCTACGTTAGTAAATTATGTTAGTAAATGTTTCAAGTGGGAGCCCTTCTCTTTTGATGAGACGTCTCCTACTTGGTTTGCGATACAGGTGTGGTTGTCATATTCCAATCATGGCAAATAAAATATACAGTAGCTCCATGGCTTCTTTGGTGCTGACTGACAGCTCACAGCTGACTTCTGACATTCAACATTCAGGTGTATACCTAAATTTTGACCGTCAGAAGTGACAGCTGCTAAAAACATGTTTTTGCATATCATATGGTTCGGCGTAGGGGTACATAATTTGGTCTGATAACTTTTCAAAGCTTTTAGCTGTCAGCTGTGAGTTGTCAGTCAGCACTAAAGAAGCCATAGGGCTACTGTAGTTGTTAAAATAGACTAGATATAGTCTAACTTATCACTTGAAATAACGGAGACCGTAGCATATATTTTTAAGAGTCTGTTGCTTGTTACTTTTGAGATTGAAGACAAATTAGCAAAAACAAATGCTGGGACAGTATTTCTTAAACTTGAAATTATAATTTTTTACCTCCTTCTCCTTCTACCAACATATGCACAGTATCAAATGTTTGTTTAATAAAAATAGCCACATACGTAGTTATTATTGATCGATAGTAAACTTTATATCGTGAAACTATTCTTTCTGATATTCATGTTACATTTGAAAAGGCTAAAAATTAACTTACTTTAAGCATGAGACAATATCAGCTTAAGATCAGAAAAGCATATCAGTAGATCTAGTCACTTTATAGAGTTTAATGTAGGTAAAGGAATCAAAAGTTCAAATGTGTATATTTTGCATTGTGCCATTTTATCATACTCTATATTTTTACTTTCTCGCTATCGTACAGGTAGAAAAAATATTGTGATTGCCAAAATAAGAGAACTCAAGATTTGGATGAACATGGACGTTTTATGACCCCCCGAATCCAAAAAAGGGTTTTTTGACTATCCGTCCGTCTGTCTCTTTGTCTGTCTGTACCTCCAACTAGAGCCTAAACTATTTTACTGACCAGGCTAAAACTTGGTATCTAGTGTTTTCATAGGGTTGCCCCGAGGGGTTTTAGGAATTGGATATCTAACCCTAAAATTAAGGGTAGTTTACTGAAGGGCGAAAAGATAAAAAGTCTATTTTATCAATCGGCTCTAACGATTTTGATTAAATTTCCTTTCTAAACATTTATAAATATTCCAAACAAAATGGCTTCTATCAATATTTCGGCAAAATGACTTTAAGAGCTCCGGTCTTAAACATAAATTATCCTTTTTTATAATATCTCCTAAACTATTTGAGATAAGAAATTACTTATCATTACAAATAAATATGTATTTTATTAAACAAATATTTTATCAGAAGTATATTTTTATAAAACCAATAACTTTCAAGCTCTCTCTCTCTATATATATATATATATATATATAAACTATTCGAACACAAAAGGTAAAATTATTGCGACCACAAAAGAACATATAACCTGAAATGTTGATGGATGTCGTCTTAAGACCCTCCAAACCCTAAAAAGTGGTATTTGCAACGACGTATGTCTGTGTGTCTGTTTAAACTTACTAGTAAAATTAAGAGTCGTTTAAAAAAGGACGAAAATAGAAAAATTGATTTTCTCAAAAAAGACTCTAGTGATTTTGATTAAAATTCGTATCTAGGTGTTGATTAAAATTATAAATAAACTGGCTATTTTCATTTTACCATGAAAATGAATTTTAGGATACTTTATAGAAGCAGAAACTTCCGTATCTCCGCAACTATTTGAGATACTAAATAACTTATCATTGCAAAATTGTAGTACCAGTACTATTAAAAATAAAAACTTTTATATGAAATATATTTTTATAAATCCAACAGTTTCTGAGATATTGGCAAATATATTAATACTATTTTGTGAGCTTTAGTTGTAAAGAGATACTAAAGTTTTAATGCAATAGTTCTCCAATGCCATAGAGTAATTGAATATATGTATGTCTCTAAGCGTTTATGTTGTTTTTCCTTAACCCTCTTAAGAGACATGTTTGTACAACAATTATCTATATACATTTTAGACACTATAGTAAATATTTACATACAAATGAGGACATTAATTCCTTAAAAACAAAATTATAAAATTTAAAATTGGGACTAAAAAAAGTTTTACATAAGTATAGTGCAATTTATGCTTGAGTTTGCTAGTGTATATTATTTCGCTTCACATATATTACGAGTATTGAGTAAATATCTCCAATTTCAAACAATAGAGCGAGAAAGTCCGTGCGGAGTTCTGTACCATTTATTTGAAAATATGCTTCACCTACCTCAACTCTATGAAATATAGTATTTTAAGAAAACCATGGTGGCACTAGTTTCAATTGGTACTTAGTAGACCACAATACATCCCCTGACACATAAATGTATTAAATATAGTAGTACATCTAGCTAAAGGCGATAGTATATTGAATGTGTATTTATTATGGTAATCGTGTATATTGTTATGTCACAGAACTGGATACACAATTGTCTGTGTAAGGGAGCGTCAATATGTTACAGAACCAGTTATCTAAATGTATGTGTAAGATAACGTCAGTATATTACTCAACCAGCTTTACAAGTGTGTTTGTGAGATACCATCATTATGTTACTCAACCAGCTATACAAGTCTGTTTGTGAGATACCGTCGGTATGTTACTCAACCAGCTATACAAGTGTGTTTGTGAAATACCGTCAGTATGTTACTCAACCAGCTATACAAGTGTGTTTGTGAGATACCGTCATTATGTTAATTAACCAGTTATACAAGTGTGTTTGTGAGATACCGTCATTATGTTAATTAACATGTTATACAAGTGTGTTTGTGAGATACCGTCATTATGTTAATTAACCAGCTATACAAGTGTGTTTGTGAGATACCGTCAGTATGTTACTCAACCAGCTATACAAGTGTGTTTGTGAGATACCGTCAGTATGTTACTCAACCAGCTATACAAGTGTGTTTGTGAGATACCATCATTATGTTACTTTACCAGCTTTACAAGTGTGTTTGTGAGATACCGTCATTATGTTAATTAACCAGCTATACAAGTGTGTTTGTGAGATACCGTCACTATGTTAATTAACCAGCTATATAAGTGTGTTTGTGAGATACCGTCATTATGTTAATTAACCAACTATACAAGTGTTTTTGTGAGATACCGTCATTATGTTAATTAACCAACTATACAAGTGTGTTTGTGAGATACCGTCATTATGTTAATTAACCAGCTATAAAAGTATGTTTGTGAGATACCGTCATTATGTTAATTAACCAGCTATATAAGTGTGTTTGTGAGATACCATCATTATGTTATTTAACCAGCTATACAAGTGTGTTTGTGAGATACCGTCATTATGTTAATTAACCAGCTATACAAGTGTGTTTGTGAGATACCGTCATTATGTTAATTAACCAGCTATACAAGTGTGTTTGTGAGATACCGTCATTATGTTAATTAACCAGCTATACAAGTGTGTTTGTGAGATACCGTCATTATGTTAATTAACCAGCTATACAAGTGTGTTTGTGAGATACCGTCATTATGTTAATTAACCAGCTATACAAGTGTGTTTGTGAGATACCGTCATTATGTTAATTAACCAGCTATACAAGTGTGTTTGTGAGATACCGTCATTATGTTAATTAACCAGCTATACAAGTGTGTTTGTGAGATACCGTCATTATGTTAATTAACCAGCTATACAAGTGTGTTTGTGAGATACCGTCATTATGTTAATTAACCAGCTATACAAGTGTGTTTGTGAGATACCGTCATTATGTTAATTAACCAGCTATACAAGTGTGTTTGTGAGATACCGTCATTATGTTAATTAACCAGCTATACAAGTGTGTTTGTGAGATACCGTCATTATGTTAATTAACCAGCTATACAAGTGTGTTTGTGAGATACCGTCATTATGTTAATTAACCAGCTATACAAGTGTGTTTGTGAGATACCGTCATTATGTTAATTAACCAGCTATACAAGTGTGTTTGTGAGATACCGTCATTATGTTAATTAACCAGCTATACAAGTGTGTTTGTGAGATACCGTCATTATGTTAATTAACCAGCTATACAAGTGTGTTTGTGAGATACCGTCATTATGTTAATTAACCAGCTATACAAGTGTGTTTGTGAGATACCGTCATTATGTTAATTAACCAGCTATACAAGTGTGTTTGTGAGATACCGTCATTATGTTAATTAACCAGCTATACAAGTGTGTTTGTGAGATACCGTCATTATGTTAATTAACCAGCTATACAAGTGTGTTTGTGAGATACCGTCATTATGTTAATTAACCAGCTATACAAGTGTGTTTGTGAGATACCGTCATTATGTTAATTAACCAGCTATACAAGTGTGTTTGTGAGATACCGTCATTATGTTAATTAACCAGCTATACAAGTGTGTTTGTGAGATACCGTCATTATGTTAATTAACCAGCTATACAAGTGTGTTTGTGAGATACCGTCATTATGTTAATTAACCAGCTATACAAGTGTGTTTGTGAGATACCGTCATTATGTTAATTAACCAGCTATACAAGTGTGTTTGTGAGATACCGTCATTATGTTAATTAACCAGCTTTACAAGTGTGTTTGTGAGATACCGTCAGTATGTTACAAAACCATCTACACAAGTAAGTGTGTCTAAGTTAACGCCATTATGTGACAGAACCAAGTATACAAGTGTATGTGTAAGATAACGTCAGTATATGACTGAACCAGGTACACAAATATATGTGTAATAAAACGCCATTATGTGACAGAATAAAGTACACAAGTGTAGGTGTAAGAAAATAAATCTGCATATATTTCACATCTCCTAAAGAGAGAAATGAAGCGTCTCGTCTCGGAACAAACTGAATAAATTCCCTCTCGCATAGAGCCGTTGGAGCAGTTATTTCTCCGCTCCCGTGTCCCTAGTTGGGTTGGCCTTCCCCTCCTTTTTTTTTATTTTTTGCTCTTCCTCGTATTTCTTCCAGTCGACGTAGATCTGAGATATACAAAGTCAAGTTCGACTACAAGAGCAGGTGTCCTTGATATTTTCCTTAGGCTTCCTACAATATTACAAAACATAAGTTTTATGCCATTGTTTTCACCAATAATTTGATAAACTTTCTGACGGACTGACACTAGTGCAATATTTGAGGTTGGTTCTGTTGAAATGGTTCCGGAAAATGTGACGTACAAAAATTAAAATGTATTGATGTTATAATAAAACCTACAGTCCATTTACACGGAAGGTAACCAGTCTTACCATAGCTTATCACACCATGACCCTATCTTATAGGCTACACAATAGTGCAACCAAGCAAGGTAGAAGAATTACCTTGACTGAATACACTATGGCCTTTTCTTATGAACCACACCATAGATACCTGGTTTGGTGGCCACATGGTCTAAGGCGTCACTCTCACAATAGATTATACTGCAGATTACAGACATTTTGGGATTCGTATCTCAGTCTGGTGAATTGAGGGTGGTTTTCCCAAAACTATTTTCCACTCTCCCTCCACGCAAATTGGCTACACTTCCTTTAAATTCAATCTTCCTCATCCCTAACTCATTAGCGTAATTATTACATATGCGTATAGCCTAAACAGCTTGTAATATGTAGTAATAAAAAAAAACACGATAGTGCTATCGAGTACGGTAGAGCATTACCTAGAATGATTACACTATGACCCTATCTTATATGTAGAACCAAGAAAGGTAAACGTATTAGCTTGACTGATTATGTTATGGCCTCGTCTTCTACACTATAGTGGACTCAAACAATACAGGAGTCATACCATGGTTGATTACCTACACCATGAATATATCTTATATCATACAGCATGGTGGAACCTAGTTAATTAAACTTATTAATTTTGATGGTAAACAAGAGTAAACATACATTACATTTTAAATATATATTAACAGATAGTCATCCTGACGTAGATGATGTTGTAAATAATACTAGTGTTCGGCACTTGGTCCACATGATATCTGCCAAACTCTCCTTCCCTCACCACTTCCTTCAGAAAGGGTATATCAAGGACACGTCCATAAATACAAAGTGGGTGCGATAGCCATTTTTACACACACCAGTGGGCATGTATACTAAGGCATCAGTCTGACATGTTTTTATTTTACGATGATGGGAAGAACATGGTTCGAATACTAGAAGGGTGTAAAAAGGTCCATTTTTTCTTGGTGATTTGCCATTCTCCCTCCACGAAAACATTGATACATTTCCCATAAACTCTGCTTCGTTCATCCCTTTCCCATCAGTGTAAATACACGGAGAGCCTCGGTGCATAATAAGTTGTGGTGCACGTAATGCGTAGGGGAAGAGCGTCAAGTCCCAGTCGCTGCTGAAATAACAGGAGCAATCTGAACCTCAGATTGATGCCAATATGAAGCTGATTATTATTAAGTTGTGATAACTTCATATTAACACCAATATAAAGCTGATTCTTATGAAGTAGTGATAACTTCATATTAACACCAATATAAATTATTATTATTACTATTAGCACCGCGTCTTACTACCCGTTCGGGTTATACGCACTTACGATAATGTGTAATGGTAGGGTGATTGTGAGATGAAATGGAGGACCTACAGTTTAACGTGGAATCCGAACCACGGTGGAGGCCTGGCATTCCCCACATTCACAAGATGTTTTGTCAGAGGTGAAGGAAGGGTTTAGTAATCAGATAAATCTGTGCCGGGACTGAGGATTGAACCCCGGCCGCCAGCATAGAAGTCTGACACCTTAACCAATATAAAGCTGATTCTTATGAAGTAGTTATAACTTCATATTAACACCAATATACAGTTGATTATTAAGTAATGATAACTTCAGATTAACACCAATATAAAGCTGATTCTAATGAAGTAGTGATAATTTCAGACATTACAGACTGATGCCAATATGCTAGTGCCCATTCCATTTCTTTATTGCTTGTTTAACAGGATATTAAAGCAAAGCTATTATATTTGATAATTACGGTTAAAACCGCATCTAAATATCATATTTTTTAAATTGGAAAAGCCTACCAAGCTGAAAATGGCTGCGATATTTGATAGCTCGTGATCTTAATTGATCACACATCTGTAGCCAATGATTTCGTCGCATGCATCACATACTCTGTTTTAAAATATGAGTGAAGAATGACCCTGGACAGGGGATGATTCCTGGACAGCTCAGTGTTTGGAGAGTTGGCGTACTAAAGTCAAAGGTCTATGGTTTGATTCCTGTGTCCAAGAATCATTTTCCAATTTAAATAATATGTTTAACAGGAGTTTGGAGCTGAGGCAACAAGCATTTCATAATTGTTTGAAGAGTGTAGCATCTTCTGGGTGCATAGGCCTATACTTGTAATGATGGAACTTATTTAGAAATTTCTTTTTCTTCGTCAAATAAGGTTGAATAATATTTACCGTATTACTCATAAAGATAGTATTGATTAAGATAGACAGCCTCAATAATGTTTTAACCCAACATTGAGAAACTAGAATTTGAATAAAATAAAATACATTATATACACGAGGAACGTATAGTTAAGAGGAAAAGTACCATCATTTTCGTAAAGAGAGAATGGAAACAATTTAGTAAAAATTATCCCTACATACGCTAAAGACTCAAACTCTGACATTCCCATTTCTATCAAATTGGTATAAACGAACTTGACGTTTATTACGCGTGGTCATCGATACAGGTTGGTTTATTGTGATTTAACCTCTTAGGTTCTAGAGCCAAAAGCCGGTGGCACTGAAGTAAACACTATCAATTTATGAAGATGGTGAGTTTGAAGAAACTGCCCTTCAGTTCATTTAATCCAAGTACAGAAATTCACAGTGAACAGAAAACCACCATAAGGTATTGGGCTGGACTGAATTCAAAACTCCGCAACCATGGCAGGTTTTCTAGTTGAGACTCGCGGTTCATCCGAATAGTTTGTTTATGATGAGGTTCACTTAACGTCACCCTCATGACAATGAACTTGATCCAGGCCACAAGAGAGGGCGGAGATCACAAGAGCGAGACCCCCGGCTGGGAAGAAGGGACGTCAAAGAGGATATCTAAGGAAAAGGCAATCGGTGGGTGAACGAACATCTTTTAAAGCCATTACGTGAAGACACAAAGTGGGATGAGGACAAAGAGACCTAGGAGGCAGCGTCATCAGACGAGTGACAGGATTGTGATGAGAAATGTCGGAAGACAAGAGTCTTTGAGGACATGAGGGCCTATAAGGTCCTTGGTAGGCAGGAGTCCCCGATATTCCTGGTATACAAGAATCTGTGACAACAGGAAGCCCACAAACTCCTTGGGATACCAGAGTATATGACAACAGGAAGCACACAAACCCCTTGGGATACAAGAATCTGTGACAACAGGAAGCCCACAAACTCCTTGGGATACCAGAGTATATAACAACAGGAAGCACACAAACACCTTGGGATACAATAGTATGTGACAACATGAAGTCCACAGTATAATTTATAGATGGAATTCAGTGACAACAGGAAACCCAAAAGGACTTTATATGGTCACTTGTATTATATTTAAAGATATATGGCCATATGTGCTCTCATATAGGTTAGGTGAGCTGCGAGGCTATTTATAATATGGGTGAGCTATGGGGCTATATTATGATATAAGCGTGGTATGTGACAGCTGAAGTTTCACTAGGAATATCCTAAGTATCTTTCAGTGCCAAAAGATAGTTAATGCTCTCCATCTTCATACAAGCTATGTGCAAGATGTTTGCCTCTAAGTAACACAATATTATAGCTCTGTACAAGTCATGTATTAACAGCCTCCCTCTAAGTAACACAATACTATAGCTATATACAATCTATGGGCAAGATTTTTGCCTCTAAGTAACACAATACTCTAGCTCTATACAATGAATGTACACAATGTATGCCCCTAAGTAAGAACCGGTTACAGGTGTAAAGAGTAATTTAAGACAAGCATCTCCAAGTGATTAATATATCTAATAGGGAAGAGGTTCAATGAGCTATGGGAAGTCGTTATTTTAAATTAGGACGTTTAAATCAACATGTGAAGTAGAATGTATTGGATGGGATAGGCTATACGGTCAAAAGGGAACAAATTCAACCCTGGTATGTCCGATAGGAGAGGAGGAGAGGCTGGTGCAATCTAGGATGGAAATTAGCTACTGAACAAGAAATAAGGAGACATAATGAAATGTGATTGGAAATGTATATTGAAAAATTCAACTTACAATGGTTCTTACATTTGATAGCATTATTATTATTTAAAAAGAGTTTTCTTAAAACACAAGTAAGAATAAGAAACTCCGTAAAAAAAATAATTAAGAACACAAAGCTACAGGTTGTCAAACTCTTGAGTCAAAGGATTGTTACTACAATATGATGGGTGAAAGCTATTTGGTGGGTGTAGAGTAGCATATTAGTAATAAAATTGAACATTACTAATAAAATAACTTAAGCTTTCCGATCCTAAATACGGGTGACATTTATTAACTGGTTAAAACATGAACATCAAGCATAATACTTGAACTTTTAACTACTTAGGCTCAGCCCCCTCCCATGCTCTAAAATTTAACAAAGCATGATTTTGGACTAATTACTCAAGGCTCTACCTATAACTTAATAATGATAGTATCAAAACAATCACTCTAGATAGTGCCTAAATTTGTTATTAACATAACAAGTTCTCTATATGGTGCCTAAATCTGTCAGTAGCTTAACAAGCCGTCTAGATAGTTCCTAACATTTTTATTGAGAAGACACACACTCTATACAGTGCCCAAATCTATTAAATACAAGGCAATATTTCTAAATATTTCATAAATATATCAGTGATAGGATTAAACCTCTATAATCTAGATAGTTTAACTTTGCTATCTACTGACAAGGAATCTCATTAAATTACAAATATGTTTTTTAAGTGTAAAGTTTTTTTTGTGTGGAATAAGCCTTTTTGACTGTAGCACCCTTATTTCCTCCGTTCAATTCCATGTATGTTGGTTCATGGCGTCGCCACTAGATGGCTCCACGTCTCAGCGTCACTCCCTCCCCCCGCCGAGACACCAGCAAGTGTTTACTCCACATCCCGACTAGATGTCACCACCAGGGGAAGAGGAAGCGTCGCTATCAAGTAAGTAAAGCACGTAGCGCAGCGTCGATATTGCGTCCAAGCTGACGTCATCAGTCAAGCGTCGTCCCGGCACGCGGCATGACCATTGATGATACCCTTGAGGGGACGTCAGCTAACGGACCTCTTTTTTTCAATGTTCACATGGCAAACTCTTGATAGAGACACAGAGCAGTCGTGGAGGAAAAGTTATCCCCTCGCTGTATGTATGGATATTTTTTTTCCTTATAATATATAACTTTGCTTTATGTTTGAATTCAGAAGGTTTGGTGGGTTGGTTTAACTTCGTTTAGTTATTGTATATTCAACAATTCTGTAACGGATTACTTTTTGTGAATAAGCTATTAAAAGAAAGAAAGAAAGAAAGAAAGAAAGAAAGAAAGAAGTATCTTTTTTAGCAATATAATATCAGGGAATGTTCCAATTGAAAATCAGTGACTGTTTTTAGATACAAAATCATTTTATATTAGGACCGTTTCAAAAGCTACTAAAACTCGTTTCAAATCTTTATACAACAAGTAATGTAATATGATAGTGTTCTTTTGAATATATATCAACATCTATGAAATATTATAAATACTGACCACAATCACGTTTATATTTTATAAACTTTTCTTTCTCCCAGAATTCCATTTTAAATTTTTACATCTTATCCAGAAGCAAAGTTAATGTAAACATGCATTTTACTCGTATATTTTTGTGTAAACATTTTTCAATAAAATAAAATAGTGAGAAAAATTTCAAAGTAATAAAACAAGTAGTATACTCTACATTAAGGTTAAAAATTATGTTTCTATGAATCTTGCTTTTATAATTAAGTCTAACAAAAGAGTTATGTACGCCTGCAGTGGGAACGGAGACATAATATGTAGTCTCGTCTATTTAGCTTTTCAGTGACAGTAAGGTTAGGGTTTGAATACTGGTCAGGTGAAATGAGGGTGTTTTTTCTCATAAGGCTGCCCACAATGTGGGTATAATTTCTCTAAAATTCTACTTTGCTCATCCTCACTTTCTTAGTCCTAAATCTGAGGAACGCCTGAGAAAGTATAAGTACGTGGTGCAAAAAATGTAATTTCATTTATTTGAGGTATTTAACGTATACTTTCTGAACCGACTGATTATATCAATACATGACTTATAAATTAACATTAATCTATAACATATACAACAACTAGACCCCCGGCCGTTAATTCATCCCTGTTAAAGAGGAAACCCACATTTCACCAATGATACATTATTTGGTCATGCCAGGAATCAAGCCCGGAACCCTTATCTCAATAGACAGACACGCTAATGACTGAGGTAAGGTGTTGGACCTATACAAAGACAACAACAAAAAGTTGTTTGGATGCAGATGGTAGTTTTAGAAGAAGCAGTTTTCCGTAGTGTGGAGGAGGAACGGGAAAATAGTTGTTATAATAAATCAACGAGAAATCATTCTAAATACGCATATACAGGGCTCAATCCCCTACTTCTCCATCAACGGTGACATACTGAAAATTCAAGTCTAATGCCTCAGACCACTTGGCAAACGGTATGTGTTTCTATTTATTTAGTTAGCAATGAAAAGCCTCATATGGTCCCCAAGTGCACCAATAACCAAATTATATCAAAATCAAGTGCGGTTACTAAGTTCCCCCACTATCTCGTGTATATATCAGAGGCCCAAAAGACCCCCATTATTCCCTCATGGGGGAACCAGGTGAGATCCCCAAGGACAAATTATCCCCTCACGTACTGGCTAAGTAGGTTCCCCAAGTGACTACATTACCCATTCACGTACAAACCAAGTAAAGTGAAACTTCCATTATAATCAATAAGTTAAATGAAATGTAATCTAATGTTATTATTATTAACAGCACCATGGCTTACTACCCATTCGGGTTACACGCACTTACGGTAACGTGGAATCTGAGTCACGTTGGAGGCCTGGCATTCCACACATTCACAAGTTGTGATTAATACACGTCTTGTCAGAGGTGAAGGAAGGGTTTGACAATCAGATAAATCTGTGCCGGGACCAAGGATTGAACCCCGGACCCTCAACACAGAAGTCTGACACTTTACCCCTAGACCACCAGATCACCCACTAATTTAATTTAAAATTAAAAAGTAATAGATTTAATTACTAACACACAATTTTCTAGCTGTCTATCTAGAAGCAACCCTTCAAAAGAAACCCATAAGACCACCAAAAAACGTTTATCCTATAAATGCTATGTTTCTAAAATAGCAAAATAGGGTAACTACTAAGAACAAACCAAATTATACGTAATCATGTACATTTGATTAATGTCAATTGAATTGTACGACACATTAAATTGTAAGAGGAAAAAACATTATTTATGTAGCTTTATTTTTTCAATCAAAATTAGATTACTAGGACAAAATGTAATCATAACACTTTGTGCCTGACAGCAGTAAACCAATTAGCGAGCAATTATTGCGTTTATGCACAGTACCTCGTAGATTATGAAGTAGAGAGTTCAATTTGGAACACGCAGAATCGTTGACTTCGTGTTAATTTTATACAGAAAGTTAATTAACACTCGCATTGGCGGACAAATAGATTTAAAACTGTTGGTCGCAGTTGAAATAAGCCCTCGTACCCCTACAACCCCCTGCCCTCTCTTTCCATCCCCAATACGCAGCTAATGGATATCCGTTTCTAATCAAATACTGACCTGTTAGGTGCAGGCGTGTGTGCCTCTGAACCTGAAGGACTTAGTTTGACCTAAACCGGGATACTTGTCACCCTTTAGCCAACACAGTAAGAACACGGTAATTATATTTTCCTTAAACACGTATTAGGGTTGATACAAACACTTATTTTCAGAGGGACTTGAACCCTGGTCGATGACTTATCAAAAGTTTAGAGCTGTTTGGACAACGTTTATCTACCTTTAAAATCTGTCAAACATTAGCAAACCAATAATAGCTAGGTTACTATACTACTTCGAATATTTAAAGTATGTTTCTATCACTTAACTATTTTATCAAGTCATTTATAAACTAAATATGTCTAGAAATTAACATTTAGTAATTTCATTTATTTACTTATCATACCACGTTTTACTATCCCTTAAAGTTATCTGTATTTAACTAAACTTATAGGAAAGGGTTTAGGAAGGTAGAGTTAATAATTAATGTACCCAAATTGGCACATAAGGAGAGTGGAAAAATATTTAGAAAAAATACCATCATATCATCCAGCTAAGATTTGAGCTCCACCTTAACACTGTCATCAATAAATTCAACTAGATGAACGTGAAGTTTAGTCTGGCAATACATATAAAACATATGTTGAAGAATATTGTCTCCGTAATCGGATGGTTCAGGTAAAATATGAGTGAATCTTTTTTTCCTAGGTCTCAATTCAGCCGGATGTTTATATATTTATATAACACTACATCCATATGATAATTATCTTAAGAAAAAATGAATTAGTTCCATATTATCACAATTGTATTAACCACTTTGACTGGTAACTGGTTGTTTTGAGGATTGTTTGATTGATAGTAATCATTTCTTATCTCCTTACAAGACAAATTTAAGAGATTAATTTAAAATCAAACACTTTTACACTCTCTTTCTATGTTCGGCAAAGTTATTAGCCCAGAGTGAATACTGCAGCCATAGGACAGTAACAATATAGTTTATTTTAATCTGTTATTATTACAATGTATCATTGTCTCCTCCAAGCCCTGACAGACACACCAGTAATGTCCCACGATGAATTAAGTAACATAACCGCTTAGTTAGCCTCATGATCTTAGAGACTACTCTTGCAATAGAATAGATTGCCGATGACGCTAAGATCGTGGTTCGATTCCAGTCAGGTGAATTTAGGTTGGTTTTCCCTAAATGGTTTCCCACACATACCCTGGTGCCCGCCAGTAATGTCCCACTATGGAGGTAACCAACAGAGAGAATACACATGTCCACTCCCAGCTCCAAAGGGTCCACCAGCTATGTCCCACTATGGAGCAACCAACAGAGAGAATAAACATGCCCGCTCCCAGCTCCAAAGGGTCCACCAGCTATGTCCTACTATGGAGCAACCAACAGAGAGAATAAACATGCCCGCTCCCAGCTCCAAAGGGTCCACCGGCTATGTCCCATTATGGAGCAACAACAGAGAGAATACACATGCCCGCTCCCAGCTCCAGAGGGTCCACCAGTAATGTCCCACCAGGGAGCAACCAACAGAGAGAATACACATGTCCACTCCCAGCTCCAAAGGGTCCACCAGCTATGTCCCACTATGGAGCAACCAACAGAGAGAACACACATGTCCCCTTCCAGCTTCAAAGGGTCCACCAGCTATGTCCCATTATGGAGAAACCAACAGAGAGAATAAACATGCCCGCTCCCAGCTCCAAAGGGTCCACCAGCTATGTCCCACTATGGAGGAACCAACAGAGAGAATACACATGTCCACTTCCAGCTCCAAAGGGTCCACCAGTAATGTCCCATTATGGAGCAACCAACAGAGAGAATACACATGCCCGCTCCCAGCTCCAAAGGGTCCACCAGCTATGTCCCATTATGGAGGAACCAACAGAGAGAATACACATGTCCACTCCCAGCTCCAAAGGGTCCACCAGTAATGTCCCACCAGGGAGCAACCAACAGAGAGAATACACATGTCCACTCCCAGCTCCAAAGGGTCCACCAGCTATGTCCCACTATGGAGCAACCAACAGAGAGAACACACATGTCCCCTTCCAGCTTCAAAGGGTCCACCAGCTATGTCCCATTATGTAGCAACCAACAAAGAGAATACACATGTCCACTCCCAGCTCCAAAGGGTCCACCAGTAATGTCCCACTATGGAACAACCAACAGAGAGAACACACATGTCCACTTCCAGCTCCAAAGGGTCCACCAGTAATGTCTCATTATGGAGCAACCAACAGAGAGAATACACATGCCCGCTCCCAGCTCCAAAGGGTCCACCGGCTATGTCCCATTATGGAGCAACAACAGAGAGAATACACATCCCCGCTCCCAGCTCCAGAGGGTCCACCAGTAATGTCCCATTATGGAGCAACCAACAGAGAGAATACACATGCCCGCTCCCAGCTCTAAAGAGTCCACCAGTAATGTCCAATTATGGAGCAACCAACAGAGAGAATACACATGCCCGCTCCCAGCTCCAAAGGGTCCACCAGCTATATCCCATTATGGAGCAACCAACAGAGAGAATACACATGCTCCCTCCCAGCTTCAAAGGTCCCACCAGTAATGTCCCACTATGGAGCAACCAAAAGAGAGAATACACATGTCCACTCCCAGCTCCAAAGGGTCCACCAGCTATGTCCCACTATGGAGAAACCAACAGAGAGAACACACATGTCCCCTTCCAGCTTCAAAGGGTCCACCAACTATGTCCCACTATGGAGAAACCAACATAGAGAACACACATGTCCCCTTCCAGCTCCAAAGGGTCCACCAGCTATGTCCCACTATGGAACAACCAATAGAGAGAATACACATTTCCACTCCCAGCTCCAAAGGGTCCACCAGTAATGTCCCACAAGGGAGCAACCAAGAGAGAGAACACACATGTCCAGTTCCAACTCCAAAGGTCCCACCAGTAATGTCCCACAAGGGAGCAACCACGAGAGAGAACACACATGTTCACTTCCAGCTCCAAAGGGTCCACCAGCTATGTCCCACTATGGAACAACCAACAGAGAGAACACACATGTCCCCTTCCAGCTCCAAAGGTCCCATCAGTAATGTCCCACTATGGAACAACCAACAGAGATAACACACATGTCCACTCCCAGCTCCAAAGGGTCCACCAGCAATGTCCCACTATGGAGAAACCAACATAGAGAACACACATGTGCACTTCCAGCTCCAAAGGGCCCACCAATAATGTCCCACTATGGATCATTCAACAGAGAGAACACACATGTCTCCTTCTAGCTCCAAGGGGCCCACCAGTAATGTCCCACTATGGAACAACCAACAGAGAGAACACACATGTCCACTCCCAGCTCCAAAGGGTCCACCAGCTATGTCCCACTATGGAGAAATCAACATAGAGAACACACATGTCCACTTCCAGCTCCAAATGGTCCACCAGCTATGTCCCACTATGGAACAACCAACAGAGAGAACACACATGTCCACTCCCAGCTCCAAAGTGCCCAATAGTAATGTTCCACTATGGAGCAAAATAAAGGATATGTCTACAGTCCTTCGATCTGGCCACATCAAACGGTGACATCTGCTGCGACAGATCAATGTCAACAGCCCAGAAATACGTTTCTTTGTAAATGCTCCTATAGGGCGAGGTTCCATTCCTCCACTCCTTCTTCACTCAAAACATCCTTTTACAGCCAAAAGTTTTTGTCTCTTCTTTTATTTGTGTGTGTGGTGGTTGGGACTTCTTACGCAGAGCTTGCCAACTGAACAAATGGGTGGAAAAGGGAGAAGAGGGTGGTGTCAGATCTTTGTGTAGGACATATACAGGACAAATAGAAACTGTTACATCAAACATGATCCTTCCCTTTAACCTGGCTTGAGAGGTCAAAGGAACTAGATTCACAATTTGTTACAGCCTTTTTTTTATTGTATCAAATAAAATGCAGCTGACCTCTTTTCAATGAGTTTTTTCCTCGATTATTTTTTTATGTATTGGGATGAAACCAAAAGATATTTTGAAATACAGTCTATGATATATTTATATTAAACTTTGACCCTTATATTATTTACAGATGTACCGAAACTTTTTAAGGGTGAACCAGAACCTATTCTTCCTTCCACTCATAACAGGTACGTATCATTTGTCCTACACTTTAGGAAAAATTACTTTAGACCTACTGACTTTCTCCGGAGCTAATGTTTAAGCTTTATGACTTTATGACTTCAGGCCAACATACTTTTGGAAAATTTAACAGCCTTTTATGTTTTACTCGAATCACTCGAATTTACTAGATTTTAGGCTAAATATCCTAGGCCAACTTACTTTTCATCAAATTGATTTTCAGTCCATATATTTAAAGTAAGTTTCTTATAAAATATTCGTTTGGTTTTTTGTCATGTTACTAGATGGTGAGGTGTGACATATTTCATCAAATTGGATTTAGTGTAATTTATAAATATCTGTAGTCTTCTCGCAACTACTGGCCAAGATCTAAGCTATATGGGTCGATCCAACATTTGGTTACTTTGATCATACAATGAAGCCATAAGGCGCTAGCTAGTATCGTCGTATAAATAGCATGTGCTCAGTTCAAATATTGTTGAGAAGTTTGAACCACATACATAAAATAAACTTTAGTAATAATTATTTGTTCATGGCTTTAAAAGCATTTAATGTGAGGAATGCCAGGTCTCCACCGTGGTTCGGATTCCACGTTAAACTGTAGGTCCTTCATTTCATCTCACAATCACCCTACCATTGCACATTAGCGTAAGTGCGTATAACCCGAACGGGTAGTAAGACGCGGTGCTAATAATAATAATAATAATTTAAAAGCATTTACATTTTCATTGTAATGAGCTCAGAGCACTTTTGGGAGGGAAAGGACTTTATGCATAGTGTGCCATTTAGAAATGGTAAATCTATTGTTATAAATAAAATTAATTAAATACTTATCACACCAAGGTATCAGTCTTAACAGCTTGTTTACTACAACTTAAAGACTGTGTGTTTGAATCCTGCTGGGTGTCATTTTGGCTAGTTTGCCAGAATATGAATAGTAAAATATTGTTTTATCAAAGACATATATCGTTAGTAATTTTTAAATATAAAAACTGGATTTAAAAATAATAGCTCGTTGTCAACCCCCAAACATTATTCACCCATCCCACAAATCCAGTGGTCCCGAGTTTGTTAACCGTCTCTAAGTTGACTTTATTTTTCGAAGAGCCTCAATACTCCTTTCAGGCTACGCTTATACATTAATAAGGATGAGAGAGGTAGAATTTTAGAGTTAATGTACCTTCCTCTGCTTACAGGGAGTGTGGGAACATATTTAGTAGGAATTAGCGTGAGTACACCCAAGCGGGATTATTTCAGGGGCTGGCGATCAAGTCTAACAGAGGAGTGACGTGTTAGACACGCCCCATCCGACGCGGGGCTTGGGAAGACAATGACACTCAGGGGGAGAAAATGAAGTGTGCTATTTAGTGTCAGAACAAAAATATCAAACACGTTGCTTTGAAGCGATGTGAGTCGCTAATTTTCACACATATATATCGTACTGTGAATTTGTGTGTTACAGAATTCCGGATAGTTACAAGCGGCTGAGTTTTAAATTCTACAATACTGGAAAAATGATTAAGTTTACAAGAATTTAGCAAATGGAATACAAACGCCCCATTGTACTGTACAATATAATAGGCTAAACTAAAGAAAACAATATTAACATTGAGTGCACCGTGTTAAACGATTTGCTTGGCTTGGTTATAAATCTTCAATCTTTTGGCGACCGAGGCGATCGTGTCAAAAATTGTAAAACTATAGCTCTATTAATTTGTTTTTACTTTGAAACACAATTAATTATAGCTATACTTATTTCGCGTTAGGCTAAAGAATCAGAGGTACCCCAATTATTCATACACATTAAAGCTAATATTTTAAATCTTATTTGAGTAAAAATAGCTTGTTATTTTAAATTTAATATTAATATAGTCTTATATTTTATTTTGTAATATTTTTAAACGTAAATATTGTATGTAGGCCAATAAAGTTTTAACAATCCCAATTTTAATTATCTTGTTTTATCCTTTTTTTACTAGGAATATTGTTTTGATAAAATCCTTTATTATATAATTAAAAAATCTGACATACAAAATTTCGAAGTCAATGTACAGCATTTAATCTAACTTATTTAGGTATGTTTAAATAAGATTTTTATGGTAGTTTTAGTAGGCTTAACTACAATGTATATTTTTAGAAAATATTTTAAAATAAAATATATTAAATAATGACAACATTACTGAATGTTATGAAATCAAAAATATGATTATATTAGAAGTAATTTAATTTAATAAATTCGTTAACTACTTGTTAATTTTAATTAGATACATATTCAAATATTAATAATTACATGAACAAACTCTTCAAAATAACCACAGTGAAATCACTTAGTCTAAGACACTCTAAAAAGACGTTTAGCTTTGCTAAGGTTCTATTAAGTAGGTAATAAAAATGGCAGTTCTACGTTATTAAGCACAAACTTTATCGCTCCTTTACTTAAAGATGGAGATTTTTACTTAAAACTAATAAAATATGTGAAACAAAAAAGGCATCGTTACAGATCATTGGATGATAAAACCCTAGATAGAATAGATTGGGAAAGCCGCTTCTTTACATTAGAGGTGGATCTGGTTTATTCATATTTTAAATGAAGGAGCCTTTTATAAATTACAAATATAATTTTTTTTGCCCACTTAATCAATATTTTATTAGCGTTATTTTATAGGTTTAAAGACTATCTATCTAAAGTGCCAGCTAAAGATAACATTAACTTACGTATGAATGCGTGAAAGTAAATCTAGTGACAATTCTAGCTGTCAGATGAAAATTGGATCTACCTGGGTATATGTATCGGTAGCTTAGTTGATAAGTCTAGACTATTTTAGCTTTGTGTCGCATGGTATGAATTTAAAAAATTGGAAATAATTATCCAAAACATGATTATGTCATTATTAACTATAATTCCTATACTACGATAGTGTTTTTCAGAAAATTTGCTAAAATTTTAATAACTATTTTTTTGAATATAAAAGAATAATATTCAAAATTTTTATAAACGTGAAATTAGATTCAAAGTATACTGGGTTAGTTTCTGTGTAATACATTTTACCTTATCACTCGTTAAAAAGGGATTTTACTGGCGTCTTCATAATTTTAGCAAATTAATAATGTTATCCGTAGCTACCCCCTCATCTACTAGTGATATAGCAAAATGTCCTCCAAAAGGACTATGTTGCATATTCACTAGGAAATATTAACATAGGGCATTTAAGCAGTTACACTAGTGTTTCCATCATAACCTCTCTACTTGGCGCGGGGCTAAGCCCCTTTTCGCTAAAATATAAAATAATTTATCTAATTGAAACAGAGCCCAGTACTTTGTATTCTATTTTGAAAAGATTATCCGGGATAAATGTCCCATCTCCATACGCCTGTGAGCAATTGAACTCCAATTAATTCCTTTTGAAGAGCAAGCCGGTAAGTTGTGTCCAACTGGCAGTAATCCAGACGGCCCGTGCGAGAGGAACTATAATGGTTTTATGATGGCCACTACTCTGCGCCACAGGTAATCCCTCTCTGCACCTGGGACTAGGACCTCTCTATGACGCAGGTAGTCTGGATGGAAAACACAGAGGCGTCCGCAGGAAAATAGGCTTGCATGGCTTAAAACACTGAGGGAAGCTCCCGGACCAACATTACTGACTGATGGGAATCATTGTCAGCGTGTTTATGTTTTACTCAACCACTCTAACTAGAGGAATATTCCCGGACCAACATTACTGACTGCTGGGAATGATTGTGAGCGTGTTTATGTTTTACTCAACCACTCTAACTAGAGGAATATTCTCAGACCATCATTACTGACTGCTGGGAATCATTGTCAGCGTGTTTATGTTTTACTCAACCACTCTAACTAGAGGAACATTCTCAGACCAACATTACTGACTGCTGGGATTCATTGTAAGCGTGTTTGTGTTTTACTCAACCACTCTAACTAGAGGAATATTCCCGGACCAACATTACTGACTGATGGGAATCATTGTCAGCGTGTTTGTGTTTTACTCAACCACTCTAACTAGAGGAATATTCCCGGACCAACATTACTGACTGCTGGGAATCATTGTCAGCGTGTTTGTGTTTTACTCAACCACTCTAACTAGAGGAATATTCCCGGACCAACATTACTGACTGCTGGGAATCATTGTCAGCGTGTTTGTATTTTACTCAACCACTCTAACTAGAGGAATATTCCCGGACCAACATTACTGACTGCTGGGAATCATTGTGAGCGTGTTTATGTTTTACTCAACCACTCTAACTAGAGGAATATTCCCGGACCAACATTACTGACTGCTGGGAATCTATTGTCAGCGTGTTTGTGTTTTACTCAACCACTCTAACTAGAGGAATATTCCCGGACCAACATTACTGACTGCTGGGAATCATTGTGAACGTGTTACCACTCTTATAGTAGGTACTTAATCCAAGGTTACATAATAAGAAATATAAATATCAGAAACATTATCTACATAATCTAAGGTAGAAGGATGATAAGGTACAATTTCAAGAATTTATATCTTCATACTGCAATAGAGAATCAACTTCTAGTACACCTGGTAGGAGCTAATCCCATCTTGCTGGTTAAGAGTGAGACGTGGTAGCCACTCGGACCATCCTAGGACTACAACAAACTAATCGTGTGGATTGTTATAATTTAATTACACTATGGGACAAGAATGATAAAGGTAGGATTTAAAGTATATCTGCCGAAATTTACTTCGGGGCACCGGATTTTAAGCCCAACCTCCTCGTCACCAGCAAACCAGACTAAACGAGCCTGACACCTACTCCGCGAGCTCACTGAGGTGTATTTTAAACATTTTAATTTTGAAGAAAATAGCAAAACTGATATAATTTAATATTATTAAATATTAAATATTTTAAAGTTATGTTTCACGAAAATATATCTAAGAAAATCATCAATGATAGTTAATAAAGATCTGGAAACTTTGATCAATTAATTATCTTATTTTAACAAACAAATTTTAGTGTCCTATACATTGAGGATTTAAGAGGAATAATATATATGTTCAAACCATACAAAGCTTAAAATAAGTTATTAGATGTTTATAGACGATGATTAATTCAATTCATCTAAACTGTGTACGGTTAAATCTAAAAAAAGGATATGTTAATTTAAAATGTTAAATCAAATGAGTGCAAGAAATTGTTCTTTAAAATTGCATAATTCGTGATAAAATATGTTTAATGAACGAAAAGTATTAGTCCAAATGGAAAAATAACTACTTGTAATAATCATCAATAAAACATTTATATTCCAAAATAAATAATATTTTGTACTAATTAATCCCACTTTATTTTGTACAAAATATTTTCCCAAACAGATTGAAAGAAGGTTAAAAGTATTGTTAAACCTTCATGAAAGCCTCAAGTACTTTCACAAGTATTTTTTAAATAAAAAAAAATCGACCCATTTTGAGTTGACTTCTGATTTACCCTTTCAGAACCAACTCTTCCATGATTAACATTCGATTTTTGTTCACTTTTGTTGTTTGAATCTCGTCTGTTATTGCCGGTTGCTTCCTACCCATTTTTTTTATTCGAATCCATGGAGAGGGGAGAGAGTATTCCTGCTCTCGCTCACTAATGGAACGCAATTTTTAGCGAACAAAAAGGATCTGCGTAATTAAAGGACTCTTTTGAAACTCGCGCTGTGTTTTGGGGGTAGAGGGGGAATTTGTGCACGCATACACACACACATATACATAGCTCAATAAAGCTATGCGTTTATGAATAGAGCCAATATTGTAAAATCTGTCAATACCTGAAGTGACGCCGTTTGAAAATTCTGTGCATCTATTTGAGCCTCGAGTAATAAACGAAATATTGTAATCCGTGTGTAAAATATTCTATTTTACTGTACATTCAATGACAAACAATTACACAAGGTGTGTATCCCCATTCTCCACGTCTTACCACCCACCCTCGATATCCCCATTTTCACACTAGTGAGTGGGGTAGGGATGAGAAAGGTGCAGATTTAGGGGTAGTTTAACAGCATGTATGTGGCGGAATAATGGGAAACATGTATGTACACCCAAACGTCATTCGGCCTCAAAGTCTCCGCAAAATCAGTCAAGAATATTTTGAAGCCTTTTATAATGTTACCAGTGAAGGTTTAACAAAAATTTATATTTTACTACAAAAATATGTGCTTGTTCTTTCTCCATTTAGTTTGAAATACACGGTCTAGTAGAACATGACATGCTTGATTAACATTACTCATATTGACTTGGATAATCCAAGTGAATAGGATGAGGATATGGAATTGTAATAATATCCTGTAAATTCCTGTCACTATGGTTGCTACCCCCATCGTTTACCAAGAAAACCCCCGTTTATTGGTTTTAGCTCTATTATACAAGCGCATAACAAATTAGAGAACTTAATTTTAAAATATTGTATTTGAGAAATATTACATTAAACTATGAACACGATTTTACATCAGACCATGACTTACAAACTAATATAACCCAAAGCATCAAAATAAGTCAAATTTTGATGGTATTGATTAAGCTAGGATTGAACAGTATTACTAGGACAAACCCAATAACCAGACCATAATTAATCTGCTGGTAAGTGAATGGTAGTAAAACATATTTTAGATTAATACCTTTTCATTCTTGTACAGATTACGACTACGGGAGCATTAGGTCAGCAAATACATGCTCTACTTGATAATACAGGATGGTAGATAGCAACATTAGCCTACCAGTCTAGTACCAAGGGCTGTGGGAATCATGTTTGTGGGTTTTATTAGAACACAGACATAAATAGTTGCATTCTATTTGTCATCATCTGGGTTTGAAACACAGCACAAGCTCCTGTCCATTCAGTCACCTGACTGGTTGGCAGTGCGAACCCCAACCAAGACATGATCAAGATCTCGTCGTGTATTTCCACAGCCGAATGTAAGGTTACATTTTCCTGGTGTGAAGAAGGTTAGTCTTCATTCAAAATGAAACAAAAACGGGGGAAACTGGGAGAAGGAGATCGGAAGATAGTCATTTCCTCACAACACAGAGATGGTGGTAGCGTGGCGTAGTTCCTGACTTACACGAGTACAGTACAAGGCAACACCATGTAGCCAATATGATTCTCAGCCACTTGTACCACTCATAGACTGCCTGCGCCTACCTCGCGTGTTCAGCAGGGAATACTTCCAGAGACACTCTAGTGAGGAGGACCACCCTATGAGGTTGAAAAATGGGCCATTGACAAGGTCAGAGTGTTCAGGAAAAATCCCTTTTCATGCAACATTTCCAGATATGTATTATTATTATTATTATTATTTAGTATAGTGCACTAGCATTGATGAGCAGTTGAACTAAATGTCGAGCTCATCCTGTCTGGTTTGCCGTTCGTGTGGAGGTTAATGTGTTAACCCTCACCAAGTGTACTGTTAGGATTAACATTGATGTTGAAAGTTTCATGCTCGATGTTTGATGGTCAATAATTTTCTGCACTCGATACATTGTGTCGATGTCCAAGGCACCGATATACAGAGTGTACCGAGTGTTCTAGACATAATTTGAAAATAAAAAACTAGTATACACAATAAGGATATGTGGAACCGTACTGGAGTTGCAGCCACATGACTTACAGGCAATAAAAATACCAAATGTACTGTACATTCCGTTCATAATATCAACCACCTCCACTTGTACTATTCAACCTGTCTGGAACATTTTTACCATGGCATGCTCCTACTGCATGTAGTAAAGTTTGTTTCGGAGGCCATTGGTGGCTTCGGTTATCACCTGTATTAACTGTTCTCGTGTTTCTGGTTACCATGTATTGTATCTCAGTAATGGAATCAAATTAACTCAATGTTTGGTGATTTGGTATACCAAACGATTTGTATAACACGCTGGTGGAGTTTGTTTGTAACGTCACGGTACACCCTGTATATTAAACGACCAACTGTGGTTGTTCTAACTATAAAATGAAGACTATAAATTAGGATGTATACTCTTCAAAGAAGTTTATTTTACTGTGTATATTATGTTATGAATACAATTTGTTTTGATTGATACTGTAGGTATAGATTAATTTATTAAAAACGCACATTAATTACAGTTATTTAATTGCTTTCAAAAAACTCGTAAATTATTATATTATTATACATCTATCGATATTTCGTCGATGAGGATTTTTTTCACATCGATGTTAAAGAATTGGATAGTAAGACGAGAAGCAAAATAAAAATTATTTAAGGTAAAGTTTTGTGAAAGCTACTTTTGTATTTCCATTGATTTAGCTCAAGTGATTTTAAGTATGTAGATCTATATATGCTCTCACATTCAAAGTGATTCAAATTCAACCCAACTGTCTCTTCTTTCTGATCCTACCAGAAGCGGGAACAGTTCCTGCCAGTCCGGCACAGTCCTTACTGCGTGTCGTCATGACGCTCCAGGATGGTTCTTAGCGTCCTTAGAGACGAGGGGACGTAATTAGCTACCAACTCAAGTGGAATAAAGTTTTCTTCATTAATTACGAGTGAAAGATGTTTATAAAAAACTGCGCTTCTGCCTTAATGATCATGACGCGCCTTAACGAGCCTAGCTTACTATACTACCTTCCTTACATGGAGGGTTGCTGTGTTTTTTCACCGGTAAAATGTTGAACAGTGGTAACATGTCTCGTATATTGAAATGAGCTTTTTAATGACATTTGCGATGCCATTAATGCCGGCATCAACAGACAGCCACGTGTTACCGTCTTGTGTTCTAATATTTTCTCTCAGTTGAATTGTTATCACGTTTTGCTCACATGCGAGTGATATTGACCACCAATAAGAGGCATGAGAATCTCCTCTGCATCCTATAATACTCTCTGAATGATGGAGGCACACATATACTTGGTGTCCATCGTGTAAAATATATTAACCCATTATTTAAAGAAGTCAGACCCTCTTAGCTAACAGCCCACCTTTTGACTCTTGGTCTAATAGTCACAACGCCCCTGGCTACTTATATAGAGGTCCCGGGTTCGATTCATGGAGGTACTATACAGGATGTTTTAGTAAACACATGCAAAAACTAAGCAAGATATAAGGGATACTCTACCGACCATTTCGAGATAGGGAACGTGTGGTCTGCGAGGCCAGCTAAGGGGGATATGGCTCTAAACATGTGGTAACACTGTTACTGATATCCGGTTTATTTACAGATGATCATTAAGTGTAATTTATTTACATTTATCTGTAACATTACGTACAAGTATTATTGTACAGTATACCATATCATTGACAAACCGGAGGAAACCTACCATTTCGTACCTCACAACAGTTGCTCAAAATGACGGCCACACACCCCAATGCAAGCATGACATCGCCGTACGAGATTCTACCATTCAAATATTCCATGCGTGATGTGAATCACATCACAGGCGACGACAATCCTGGCATCCAATTCCAAGTCTGTGTCCACTGGGGTATCCTACACAACTGATTTGAGATATCCCCATATTAAATAACCTTCAGGCTCTCCCCCACGTGCTTAGGCCCATATCCCCCTTAACTCGCTTCACAGACCACACGTTACCTATCTCAAAATGTTCGGTATATCATTAAGTGTAATTTATTTACATTTATCTGTAACATTACGTACAAGTATTATTGTACAGTATACCATATCATTGACAAACCGGAGGAAACCTACCATTTCGTACCTCACAACAGTTGCTCAAAATGACGGCCACACACCCCAATGCAAGCATGACATCGCCGTACGAGATTCTACCATTCAAATATTCCATGCGTGATGTGAATCACATCACAGGCGACGACAATCCTGGCATCCAATTCCAAGTCTGTGTCCACTGGGGTATCCTACACAACTGATTTGAGATATCCCCATATTAAATAACCTTCAGGCTCTCCCCCACGTGCTTAGGCCCATATCCCCCTTAACTCGCTTCACAGACCACACGTTACCTATCTCAAAATGTTCGGTATAGCATCCCCTATGTCTTTTTTAATTTTTGCGCGCTTTCACTGAAACACCTGTATGCATTAATTCTGAAAAAGGAATTGTTCCTATAGTCACCATGGTCTAGTTAATTAGGCTTAAGCTAGGCTTAGATTTCCACTTTTCACCCCTTCATAATCACTATCAAAAGTTACCTCATTGAAGGTAGCATATAGACAACCTACAGTACCCTGGGAAAAGTTATTTTCCCATGGACAGAGCATCTAAAAATCTTCATACACAATGACTGAATTAAATACTGCATATCTAAAAGTCAAATTTTATACCATACGCTGAAAAAAAATAGTGCCGGATTAAGGTATGAGCCTTAGGAGTTACAACAGTTCAGGGTACTCCACAAGATGGAGGGCCTCCAGAAATTTAGCTAAAAGTTATTTCATTTATGAATGCTGAATCAAATAATAAGTTATCTAAATTAAATATTTAGAACATGTTCAATTAATAAATTATATATATGTATATAGTAAGTATACATTTTATTAAAAAAACTTTTAAAATACTACTGGGGGGTCTCCCCCATCCCCTCACACTACTATCCCTAGGC
Organism: Timema shepardi; assembly: GCA_902151425.1. Lineage (NCBI taxonomy): Eukaryota > Metazoa > Arthropoda > Insecta > Phasmatodea > Timematidae > Timema > Timema shepardi. The sequence continues at coordinate 581,873 of CABFVX010000008.1, read as the reverse complement.
TAGGGTGAACACACTATACAATTTAAATATACATTTATATTAATCTGAATTTTTTCCCAAAAATATATTATTCTTAGTGTATTATAGTAAGCAGAATTTAGTTTCCTAACAGTAATAAATACAACTGTTGTCTATACTAATAATCATCAACTAAGCAATGACCTTATCAAATAATTTAAATAAAAAATAAAAAGTTATCTATATTAAATATGAAGGAACATGACTTTCTCAACACTTTGGCCGACTCATAGTTGTAAAAAAAAATATCAGGTCTTGAAAAAATAAAGTATAAGAAGAGCTACGTCTGACTTCCTAAGAAAATTGGCCCATTGTTTTGGAATTACTGAAGAAAACAAATTTCCTTATCTTTTCAAGCTTCTCCTGGTCCATTGTTGAGTGTAAGCCTCACAGGCAACAATGGTAGTCCCAGGTTGTCTGACTAAGCCTGGCAGAAAGAATGGCGGAAGAAGAAAGAAAAGTACGTTCAAGAAGATAGGAGATTCTTCGCTTCTTTTTTTTTTTCTAAAGGAGGAGATAAAAAAAACACAAGACTATGAGAAGAAGAGTAATTCTAGTCGGGGTTCTCACGTCTGCCAAATCAACTATAAAATAGACTATGTGGTTTTCCTTTTGTAGTTCACAGTGACAAAAGCTTTGAAAGATCAATGAAGATTGATTAACAGGCAGAAAGGAGATCGGTGGTAGCACACATTATATTATGATTTGGTTTTGTTGCGGGGGAAATCAGTGGGGAATACATTACTCAATTGATGGATATTTATTTTCTAGGTGTTGTCGCCACTTTCTTTCAGAATAGTTTTCTGGTATAGAACATTCACGGTAGGAGAGGTGGTATTTAACAGCTAAGAAAAGTTAACATTATATCCAATTTGCCAAACCATATGATCTGCAAGGCCATAATGTTGATGTGTTTTTACCTTTGTCAGTCAGAACATTCACAAAGACACACAATTAACTTTAATATAATAACAGTTTTTACATAATTTAAACTCAAACTTATGAAAGTTAATGTGTGGATGTTTCTTTTTTGTAAAAGTGGCGTTTATGTTTCACTAGAAAAATGCTTTTCAAACGAGAGCTTCTAAAATGTGGCGTACTCCACTGAGATCAAGATGACAAACCAACCGACCCAAGGGTGGATGATGACGTCATACAATACGTCAAGTTATGAAAATATGTATTAGTTTTGATGCCTGTTATTAGAAGATACAAGTTTGAACATAATACTTTTTAATTAATAATATTCCAAGTACTATAATATCTCTTGTTACCACAACCGTAATATAAAATACACGATAGTTTTATTAATATATTCGTGTCTAGGTATATGGACTTCATTTCTTTATGCACTCAGTTTATTAACAAGGTAATAGTTTGTCTTAAGTATTTGATTTATTTGTGTTTATTAATTACCATTATTTGTTTGTGATTGGCATAACAGCTCTGGATTGTTCAACAAGAAAAATCAAAAAGTGAGCAGAGGAATGTTGAACGTTTTAATTTGATCTAATTTTCGTGCTGCTTACCCGTGCGAAGAACGGGTAAGTTTTCTAATACCTCATAAAACAGGGAATTCTACAAACTAATTTTTTTACATTGTTTTATATAAATATAAAGAAAGCAAATTATGAACAGTGACATCCAAAAAGCAGCTACAAACCATCGAGAATAATTCACTTCAAGGGCTGGATTTATTATTCCATGAACAAATTTAAAGATAATTCAACGTTAAGTTCAATATCAAGCTCAGTTAAATTATACATACTGTAATTCCATTGTCATATTTGATAAAAATTAAAATTTAAATACATGTATCCTAAAATTACGGTAACATATATAGTTATATAACACATTTGGTAATTTACCAATTATTTTCTTCCCGTTGACATTGCTTCAGTGACCTAGAGAATGCTTTTGAAATGGTAAGACACACACACATAGATCCTCCCTCCAAATTTGCACACCATTTTGTATTCAAACGCATTTTCATCGGATATTAAGAAATGGATTTAATTTTACCAAATGTACTAATTTATTGTACTACAAGATTTAGTAAGTAGTTTCGCAAACTAGCTAGATGAGAGAAAGTATTTTTTCCTTAAGCTCTTTGGTGATTTTTATATCATTTTATTATTACGATACTTTCACCAAACACTTAATTTATTAAAGATGGAATAACTATAGCGTATATCAAGGAGAAAATTTAGTGATTTATCAATGTTTTTAGTGTATTAATCTAAATAAACAATTTATAATACAAAGCAGAGTCGTATGATGATAACGCACTAATTTTTTCTTTGTTCTGAAATAAGAGATTATCTTTAATGAATAGGCCACCCAAAAGAAGTAGAGGTACGTACACATTGCTTACGACTGGGTGACCTGGCGGTCTAGGGTTAAGGTATAGGACTTCTGTGCTGGGGGTCCAGGGTTCAATCCTTGGTACCAGCGCAGATATATCTGATTGCCAAACCCTTTCTTCCCATCTGACAAGAAGTGTATTCATCACAACTTGTGAATGTTTGGAGTGCCAGGCCTACACCGTGGTTCGGATCCCCCGCTAAACTGTAGGTCCTCCATTTCATCTCACATTCACCCTACCATTACACATTCGCGTAGCTGCGTACAACCCGAACGGGTAGTAAGACGCGGTGGTAATAATAAATTATATTAATAAATTGTTTACCATGAATTGTAGTCTTACCTTGATGCGATCATAAAATTAGATAAACGAACTAATAGATATTGTTACAAAAATATGTTGGAAAAAACAGCGTTACAGTTCACCTAAGAGCATACATAAATATTATACTCTGTTACAGAAGTATCTTGAATAATATACATAATGGTTTTTCATAAATCATCACACCTCACTAAGCTATATCACCAGAATGGGTTTATTTTAAGCGTAATATTGCTGCTTGATAGGCGCTAATTTATAATTCGATTTTTACTTTTGCTATTGCAAATCTAATGGATCCCCTTTAAGATAATATTTATTTTCAGTTTTCGTTTGTGTTAGAAACTTTTTCATACACCTGAATCAAATTCAAGTTTTCTACCATATCAAGAATCATTTTATTATACTATTCATTTCTCACTCCCTATTTTTAAATTCCAAACGTTCCAGCTTTTATTGATATCGTGGGAGGAATCTTTTTACAAACTTGGAGAATTTAAATTTGCTTTCTTGAAATAATTACAATAATTTTAGAAAGATTTTAGGGGTTGTATTATATGGTTTATTTACATGCTCGCAAAATTAAATTTTTTAAACAACACCGAAAAGTAGTACATCAGTTGTATAACTTTCAAGCTCCTCGACTTTTTCAGGCTCCAATTTTTTAATTCAATATATTCAGACGTCACTCGGCTCTTCGGGAAGGTCTACTGACTTACATGTCACATGTTACATGTTACATTTTATATAACACCAAAAGTGTTTTTTTTTATATTAGTTTTAGAAATCTTGAGGGAACCCTCCTTCTCCATCTACTTCTTAATTTTGAAATTCAAGTACAAGATATTTATATTTATGGTTGTTTAGGGTGGTTTTATGTTACACTAAAAAGTAAAATATTATTTTAGTTTTGTGAGTTTTGAAACCCTTCTTTTCACCAGTCCCCTTTCTTAATAGTGAATATCTAACACTTGTTTTGTTATTGGCAAAGTATAATTTTTGCCTTAACTAAAAGGTTTTTTCCCCTTTTTACTTAATCCCCCCTTCCTCTTCCCTATTTTTTACATATAACATCTTCAATCTTTTCATTTTAATTGATACATACTCCTCCTACCCTATTTTCGACATTTAAAGTCTTCAGTCTCTTATGGTTATTTGGAGAGTTCTTTATACCTTTTTGACAAATTTCAATTTTTTTTATCACACAGAAAAGTAGTTGTTTTTATTATCTTTGGAAATTGTTCCTCTCTCTCCCCCAAGTTTCGAATTTTAAGAATAATATGATAACCTAGAGTTGTTCTTCTACCTGCCTGCCAGATTTAATTTTTTTTTAGGATACCTAAAAGTATTCAATTCTGTTCATTCCACAACCTCCTTATTTCCCATAGTCCCAATTAAAATTTTAAAATGTTCAGACTACAATATTTGTTTGGAGTGGTCTTTTATTTGCCTTCCAGATTTAAGAGTTTTACGACATTGTGAAGTAGTAGTTTTGAATCCCTCATCCCATATTCTACAATTCACACTTTGAAATTTTAAATTTCAAGATTTTTTATTATCCGGAGCAATCTCTTTATTATTCGCCAATTTTTTTTTTTAGCTCATATAAAAGTTTTTTTTTTCTTACTACAAGTCCCTCATTTCCTGGAGCCCCCTTAGAAAATCTCCTAATTTTAGATTTTATGGTTATACCAAGAAATCCCACTATCGTCCTTCCAAGCAAGATTTCAAGTTTCCAGGCCTCGGGGCTGGGAAAATACTGTGATGAGTGAATAAGTAAGTTCAATACTTTTCTTAAAAAAAAAAAAAATCTCGCCCAATTCTAGAAAGAAACCTTCATTTGAAATTTAAAGTCTTTATGTCTACTGGTTCAAAATCTACATCAATGAATTCTGAAAACTCTCAACTCCCTTTTCACAGCTTGGAGGTCAAATTCAGCAAACCCTTGTCTTATCTCTTACCCAAGGTCTAAAAGGAACCATAACTTAAAATTTCAAGTTTACAATCTCAGGGGTTTGACAAATAGGTGATAAGTGAGTCAGTGTGTGGATATTTCCTATTATATACAAAACTACATTCGGAACAAAGTGAACTAGAACCCTCCGTATAAGCTACCCTCTCATTCTTAGCCCCCTACATCATCTTCAAGCCCTCCTCCTTGTGACTATTGTATATTTAATTTTGGAACACTTTGTAAAATTGTGCGCTGAATTTAAAGATTTATTACTCCTCATTTAATATAAATCATAGTAACATGTTTTATCACTCAAACAAATTTATTTTTACTTTCCAACCTCAAATACCCAGCATAGTAAGTCACCCCCCAAAGTTTTTACACACACATTTATGGAACTAACATTATTTCCCATTACCTTACCAGGAAAACAATGCATCAGAACCTTTCTTTTTTGCACCAACAAAATAAACAACTATAAGCCTTTCCCCTTTTTGTTCCCTGGAGTGAAAACAAATGAAACGTCGGTAACGCAAGCGGGAGCCGAGCAAAACAGAGGGAGGTCACCTCTGCCGGTGTCTACCGGGGAACTGAGTTTATGGGATCACAATTACGTTCCACACTGGCTAGGGACTAACCTGATGTTTTTCAGAGCAGGATTGTATCAGCTACACACGCCAGTCTTGAGTGAATAACATATCTCCTTATCAACTGGGACGTTTCCTATTACCTTCATCATCATGCTATATTAGGTTACATCACCGAAATACAGCATCGACACTCGGCCTGACCAATAAAAATAGTTCGTTAGTTTATGAAGGTACAGTACATCTCAAAGTTTAATCCCTAGTTTTGTTTCCCCTTTTTAAGTTCATTTTTATAACTTATGTTTGACCATTAAGATATTGAAAGTATAGGGTAGTTACTAAAGTATTAGAGTTTTATTGCGTTGTGAATTCCTTAATATTTAATATATCATGAATGATGACTTACACCATTGATATAATGGAAGGAATGGTATATTTAACACACTACAATTGATTAAGTCATTTATAATGGGAGTATATCTTGAATGCTTGATGAATAGTATTAGTACTATTTATAAATAAAGTCCTCCCCGAGCGTACCAAGATTCGCCTGAGTCCTACCGGATTTTTAAACAATAGTGCCTTGTTTGCTCGGTCTAAACCTACTCAATACCTCGGTTGAACCGCTATTTACTCGTCATTACCTTCTTAACATTCTTCACAGTTTGAATTTGCACCAATGGGAACGTGGCAAATTTAAACTGTGAAGAAGGTACTCGAAACTTTTTTGTTTCCCCTTCCTGACGGTTAGGCCCCCGACTCAGTTTCATCATCTGGGTGACCCCCCTTTACCCACCAGGAAAAGGAGACAAACCAACTGTCGTTCTTTAAATAATCAAATATTACAAATAAAATATTATTCTCACGCTTACCTGGAAATATTTAGAAAAATGGAGATGGCCAGAATTGTTCACTGTTGGGAATGGTTGAAAGTGATCCAGTTCAATAGCTAAGTCGTTCAAACTACATCCTATAGTTCAGTTGTCCATTAATAGATGACCTACACTCATTATTAATGCAGCAATAGTTTCATTCTTACCGCAGAAGTGGGGTAAGTGGGCCATTGAAATGTTACACCTTTCCTTCATCCAGGGATAAAATATTACACATTGGTACTTTTATAATTAAATAGATAATTAAATAAAGTTGAAATTTAATAGTCATATTGTCATTAAATAAAGTTTAGGCTTATATGAAAGTATCTATTTAGTAAGGTTTTTAAAGCCAAGATTTCAGAATACGGGATCTATATAGTGAAGCAGTAACATTTAGATATATAATTATGTATATTTTGTGAGAATGCTGCTTATTGATTGGAGGTAGGACGATTGATAGGCTTTTTTTTATATGTATAAAGGGAAGATTCAAATCGTAAACTCAATTTCAATCCAAACAAGCCTGCCATAATAACTCATAGAAGAATATCGCGATGTTGGTCACTTCGTTTTTGTGACAAGTATCGGTTGAAGGATTCCCTATTATTTACAGTCGCGTTACCTGGTGGTACGCTTTGAAATAAACCATTTCAAGAGGGTGAACTAGATCATACAGAGGAATAATTTAATTCTAACTATTAATTATTAATCTCTATTATAGATCCACACATGTATGTACGCGGGGTAAGGCGTCAACCTTGTCTGGGCACAGTTGCATGTGATGGAGAGATCACGGTTTGAATCTTAGCCTGGTGTATAAAGCGTGTTTTTTTACTAAATGTTTTCACATTATTCCTACATGCAAATGTGAGTACATATCCTCCATATTCTACCTTCCTAATCCCTAATATATTAAGATTAAAACTGATTAAAATTAGTATAACCTAGACGGTCAATAGGATGCGGTGGGGAAAAAATGCACTGAGGGCAGTTTTTATTAAAATGTGTCCCATTCTTTTTTCCACGTAATTACTATTATTATTATTATTATTAGCACCGCGTCTTACTACCCGTTCGGGTTATACGCACTTACGCTAATGTGCAATGGTAGGGTGAATGTGAGATGAAATGAAGGACCTACAGTTTAACGTGGAATCCGAACCACGGTAGAGACCTGGCATTCCTCACATTTACAAGATAATTACTAATACATGTCTTTAAAAAGGTCACCTCCATCATCCCACACCATTTGTGTAAATATGTGGATAGCTTGTATGGATAGTAAGATGCAATTCACAAAGTTAAATTTTGTGCAAATACGAATAACTATAAGCTGACAAAACTATTGTGTTTGGAGGTTTATTTTGATTTGTATTTTATTTTTAGTGAATTATAATTTCATCATAATAAATACATGTAGAGTTTACTTTATATACTCAAAGAAAATAATCGTCACTTTTAAAAAAAATATATTCATAAATTCTACAAAGACACACTTATCGCATTATGGCTAGCCTAACAATGTAATTTTGTATTTATTTAATTGAGTTATTAATCAATAAGTGGAAAAATAACAGTTATTATTCTTAATGCCGGCTTTATTGGCACAGCATTGTATTTGACTATTTATTCATATTGGTATATTTTTTTTATGAAAAGAGTTAAGCTGATTTGAATAATTGAACACGTTTAATTAGTCTCTAGAAATGTTTTAGAAATTGGTTGGTGATTGTTTATTTTTGTTTGATAGGCTTTACTCCAGATTTTATAATTTGAATGTTGCGTAGTTGTTATCTACAATAAAATTAATTCCCTTAATAATTTCCATCCTAATAAGTACATGATTGATTAAACTAAACGTCACTCAATAATCTAGTCTGGTTTTCCGGTGACTGGAAGTTCGGGGTTCAAATACCAGATGGGTGTATTGAGGGTGATTTTTATTATATGTTTCTCCACCCTAGTTTCATGAAAATGATACATTTCTTATCAATTTTACCTTCTCACTTCCACACCAATTAATATAGTTAAATGTATGTATGTATATATATAACTTGGGGAAATACAAAACTAAACTAAACGACATTTTATTTATAAAGACTGAGAGGCAGTTATCTCGGGAAGGCGGATATGTGTAGAACACTCAGGTATGTTTTCTTTTAGCAACATGTCTTACTACCCGTTTGAGATATACGCCTATGCACAAATTAATATAATGAGCTAGGGATAAGTAAGGTTGAATTCAAATCAAGTGCACCCACATTTGCGTGAGGTATCGTGAAAAACCATTTAGGATAAAAACCTCATCTCACCAGATTGGTTTTGAATCCCGATTTCTCCATCATCGGCAGTCAGTCTATTGCGATAGTAGCGCCTTAGACCATGTGGCCACCAAAGCGGATCTCAGGGATTTAAACACTGGACTATTGTTTGAATGTGTCACTGCTGTACCAGCTGAGCTACCCAGGCCCGCTTGTAAGTGAGACGTGTACCTTGTTTATTGATGTATAGCTCACTTCATTTTTAAACTACGTCAGGTAATTTGGGGTCTGTAGGGATCATGTTGTCTATTATCAACAAGCGGAACTTCTGTAGAGTATTGAAAACGCCACAACAATAGTCCTGCTAGCAACAGTAAGGGGCTCTTTCCTTGAACACAAGCCCTATTAGCGGCTCAAATTATCTACACAACATACCCTTTAACGAGAGAAAACAAAGCATTCTGGACGAGTTATGATGAGACTTTGTTTTTAATTACCTTATTTTTGGAAATATTAGTTCTTCACGTTTCTTTCATTTGAAGCTATTTAAAAATGTGGTTGGTCCAACCTAAACTATTTGTGTGTCTTGGTGAGTATTGGGTGGACTTGTATTGTGTGTGTGGGTGGAGGGGGGAGGGAGGGGAGTGCGTGATTTTCTTTCTAAAGTGAAATAAACTGTATTGGTGGGGATGCGGGCTAGGGCTCCAGTCCTGCCTCGTCTATTTTTCTGGTGATAGAGGGAGCTGGGTTCAAGGGTACTGAAATATTTTGTTTCTCCTAAATGGCTTGAAAATCTTATTTCATGCAAATGAGGATACATTTCCTTTCAATTTTACCTTCCTCATTCCTACTTCGTTTTTGTAGATATTCAGATAGATATCCCGGTAATATTAATCATATTGAAATTAAAACGTAACCCTGTAACGCCAATCGGTTAGATGATTCTATTTATGTTATCTTTTTTATTTTGTTTTTAAGCGTATAACCCAAACGGGTAGTAAGACGCGGTGCTAAATAATAAATAGTAATATTATTTTTTTATGTCCTTTCATGTGTATCTACCCGCTCAAACTCTAATTCATTATAATTCCTTTTTATATGACTGTGCTACTAATTTCCAAAATAACGGCACGGCAATAAAATGCGCAATGCGACAATTTCTCGTTTACGTTGTCAAGGAAAAAGGTCCGACCTGGAATTAAATTAAAAAGCGCCCCGCAGCTGTTCTTGGTAATCCAAGTCGGCTATACATTCATAAGTCCTTAAAAGATACAAGAAGAGGAAATGTCGTTGTTTTTTCTAGAGGTAAATGTCGCTTTATTTAATTAGACTTGTCGCCGGAAGTCGGCCCTACTCGTCCGTTTGATAATATTATCCTCCCCTTTCTTTCTATTACTCTCCAGGAATTGCCGGAGAAAGTGTTCCTCCAGACAAACAGTTTAATTACACCCAGAGTTCTTCAGTGGCGAAACAAGGAAAATTGCACGGTAAGAGGCTGTGATGCAAGGTAGAGTATAGATATAAAATAATGGTACTTTTACATTTACTTCAGATATATTTTGTATGATTAATTAAAGTCAGGAAAAAGTTGTGTTTTATCAATAAGCCTACTGAAAATGTTTAGTTACACTTTTATAAAATTTATTAATTCAATATCCGTAAGTATTAATTTATTTTATCTGAATTTACCGTAATAATCAGACAAGTTCCCGCTAAACCATATTTAGACTGTTCCACGTTTATTAGAGTTAGTTACAGATTATATTTGTGTACGCCCATCTCAAGAGAAGGTTGGTTTATAGGCTAGACAGCCTGGTCCACTCTGCCACCCTCGATTCAAGTCTAACCAGCATCAATCATTATCATTAGCAGGTTGGTTATAATGGTTGTAAGTTATGATAAAATATTCTTATGGAACAAATCAACCACTAAATGTTTTCATAAGTTTCAGCATTGGTGCAGTTAGTGGTGCTGCCAATTTGATGCACCTTCTTTATCGAACGTTCATTTCGTGTTTGGTGGGACCACGATGGGCAATGTTGTGGGTCCCCTGATTAGCCCATGGACCACAAGGGGAGCTGCATGTCTCTCAGTTACTATTCAGAACCCAATAGGGGATTACGACCCACTCCACTTAGACTGCAGTTAACAGAACAAGCTTTTAAAGGCTTACTTTAGCTTAGTCAGACATGGCAACCAGACCTCAGCCAATGACTGACTGCCACTTAGCTCAATATTTACTTATCAATAAGTTGACCAACAAGCCTCTGGTGATAATATAGGCGAGGTTGATGTTGGCGGACGGTTATGGGAGCGAACATAATCATTCGTCAGAACAGTGTTAACACACAACCGTTAGTTATTTAGGTATAGTGCATTCTAGTTCGAGTAGCAACACCGCATTAACAAGCACTTTTATCACCACGACAAGTACATCGTCATCACAAAACACACCCTTACTGCATAAGTCATTCTATAACTGTAAAAAGCACATTATTACCACAGAAAGCACTCTATCATTGTAACAAGCACACTCTTACTGCAGAAAACTCTCTATCACTTTAACAAGTACCCACTTACTGCATAAAGCATCATATCACTGTAACAAGTGCAACCTTAACGCAACAAGTATCCTACCACTGCAATAAGCACACCACTACCGAAGCTAAGCATCTTATCACTGTAACAAGCAACCTATCACCATATAAAGAACAGTCTCACCCCAACATGCACATCTTCACTGCAACAACTAGACTATAGCTGAAATAAGCACACTTTCACCCTAACAAGCACAACCTCACCACGCAAGCACATCCTTCAGCAACAAGCATCCTTTTATCACGAAAAGCACCCTATTACCACAACGAGCACACCATCACTACAAAAAGCTAGCCCTCAAAGCAACCAACATCTTTACACAGAAATTAGAACGATATCACTTCTTATTCGTGGGCTTATGCTGTAGGAAGGAGGATTACTTTAAATAATAAAGCTATTAAAAAGGCACTAAGTTGTTATTTACAAAGTATTAAGTGCAGTTTATTTGGTTCCCCCCTGTGGCTTGAAACTGTGGGCCCCGCTATAAATAAGACATCATTACTAGAGGGAGACAATGCCGCTGTTTCCACGCCACTGTAGCTATAATCAACTTGTTATTATGTCGAGGAAAGAGCCACAGAAACAAGATGTTAGAGCAGGAGCGGGCTATCTCCACACAGGTCCGATTAGACTATAGCCACGCATTTATGATTGGGAGTAAGTTTTCTTAAGATTAAATCAAACTATCTCAACATCTCAGCAACACTTAACACTGCACATTAACCCCCGGAATCTTAATAAATAGGCAACAAGACTCACACATGGATATATACTTATTAACTAACTTAATCTAGGACTACAAATAAAACCCAACCCTAGCACTAGTAATTAATTGTAACACCTGGGTAACAAGATGAATATATACACAGATATACATATTTACAATCAAACAAACTTAATATATGACCACACCTTACACTGAACAGCCAACACTAGCACCAAGAACTATAACAATTGGGTAACCGGACCAAAACTTACATATATGTATAGCCTTACAAACTAACTTAATCTACGTAAATTATTTTTGAAAAACATTTTTTTTTAATAAGGAACGTTTAAGAATATTTATAAATCAAATTAAATTTTTAGTGAAATTAGATTGTACAAGTTGTATTAAATTAACGTGAAAGCCATAAATGTGTAATATAATATAAATTATATGCACAGTATTAGAATGATATTTGAAAGATATTGATAATATTAATTACAAGCTATAATACATTATAATTAAGAATATCTTGAAATTATAACGAACATCTAAAAAAAATTCAGTAACATATTAAGATTGTAGACATTTGAATCAAAATTAAAATTAAAACTATGTTTTTAAAAACAATATGTGATGTGATCATGCAATTTCGTATGTCTGTATTAATTTGGGGATTGACAGAATAAGTGATTAAATTTTAAAAAAAAATCAATTCCTTTCTTATCCATATTTCCCAGTTCCTTGGTTACTGCTGCAAGTGCTATCTACTATCTCATTTCACAATATCTCAGTACCTTCCTATATGTATAATATATTTGACTTATTATATTTTTCCAGAATGATCTTCTCTTACTTTATATATGAGCGTTAAGTGTAATTCTCACATCAGTTTCCTTAATCACACAACATGGAATACTCAATTATATTGTTTTAATATATGGTAAATATGTTATTTCATAATTATTATTTCTCGATATTATAATTTATTAACCTTGACCAATTTTGCACGCAAACGCATTGTGTTTTAACCATGATTTCGTTTGGTGTGTTTCAACCATGATTTCGTTTGGTGTGTTTCTTCTTTTTTTCCATCAGACCTGAGGATGATGTCATCGTAGCATCGAAACATTTCATAAAAAAAGTAACGTTCAGCACTTGCAGCAGTAACCAAGGAACTGGGAAATACGGATAAGAAAGGAATTCAATTTTTATGTTTGTTTTTTTTTAATTCAATAACTTATACTGTCAATTCCCAAATTAATACAGACATACGAAATTGCATGATCACATCATATTTTGTTTTTAAAAACATGGTTTTAAGTTTAATTTTGATTCAAACGTCTACAATTTTAATATGTTACTGAATTTTTTTATATGTTTGTTATAATTTCAAAATATTCTTAATTATAATGTATTATAACTTGTAATTAATATCACCAATCTCTTTCAAATATCATTCAAATACTGTGCACATATTTTATATTATATTACACATTTATGGCTTTCACGTTAATTTAATACAACGTGTACAACCTAATTTCACTAAAAATTGAATTTTATTTACAAATATAGTTAAATTATATTTGTTATTAATATGTTGTTTCATCCCTAGTGTTAGTAAGTAGACGTTAACCAAACTCCAGAAACTACTTATATTATAAAATATTAATCTTCTCAAATGAAAAATTAAAGACAGCTTATATATATATATATATCAAGAATTAAATAATCATGTGTCGCCGTCCTAATAAGTAATGAAGAGAACTCCAATAAACTAACCTTGAATTGTAGTCGGTATCACAGGCCAGTTCCTTTGCGTCTGAAACAAACAAACACCACAGTCAAGCCAAACGATGTTAATAACTTGAACATTAGAATACTATATATAACCCTGTATTGATATCTAACACACGCAATAACATAGAATTAACATTGTAGTTTTATTGGGTTTCACGAAATTGTTATATTTCAAAATAAATATCTCGGCAAAAAGGTAATGATTGGGCTACATTATAAGTGACTTATGAAAGTCGGTCAGTGCTTATATTCATCGTAAACTAACTTTTACGGTAAGTAAATTGTTTAATTCATTTGTGTTCGAGAAAGTGAGGCAGATCAATGCTTGTTTGCTCTTGTTTGCAATAAATAGAGGCACGACCATGCTTGGACTGTATACTAAGTCAGTAGCTGTATGCATTTCAAAGTAGTTATGATGACTATTAAGTATTTCCTTCTGTGTGAGCTATGGAGGAATGTAAATAACTATTTTCTCTTGGGGGTTAAATACATTTTAATTACCAAAATAGTTCGTTTAGAATTAAAATGGATTAAAATCGGATTTTTTTTTGCTTTGCGCATCTTAATATTTGTTCAGGCTTTCCATATATTTACACTTGATGATTCCAAATAGAAGAGGTAAAATGTTAAAGGAAATGTACCCACACTTACATTTGGTAAAAACCACCACCAAAAAACTTTGTTGGGAATCAAAGCCCAACCTTTATGTCACCATCAAACCAAACCAGACAAATTCCCAATGACGAAGGTTATTTATAGTTAATCCTAGCTATAGTTGAATTTATTTATACTAGCTAAGACTCCATTTCAAGCTGAGAACCTTCTCTCCGTGTTCTCAAGGATGTGCTGTGTAATATGTCAGCAAGTGAGACCCGGAACACCATCTCAAGCTGATAACCTTCTCTCCGTGTTCTCAAGGATGTGCTGTGTAATATGAAAGCAAGTGAGACCCGGAACACCATATAGAGCTGATAACCTTCTCTCCGTGTTCTCAACGATGTGCTGTGTAATATACCAGCAAGTGAGACCCGGAACACCATATCGAGCTGATAACCTTCTCTCCGTGTTCTCAAGGATGTGCTGTGTAATATGAAAGCAAGTGAGACCCGGAACACCATATCGAGCTGATAACCTTCTCTCCGTGTTCTCAAGGGCGTGATACACAATATGCCAGCAAGTGAGGCTCAGAACACCATCTCAAGCTGAGAACCTTCTCTCCGTGTTGTCAAGGATGTGCTGTGTAATATACCAGCAATTGAGGCTCGGAACACCATCTCAAGCTGAGAACCTTCTCGCCATGTTCTCAAGGATGTGCTGTGTAATATACCAGCAAGTGAGACCCGGAACACCATATCGAGCTGATAACCTTCTCTCCGTGTTCTCAAGGGCGTGATACACACTATGCCAGCAAGTGAGGCTCACAACAACAAACCAGGGAACAAGAGCGCAAGATGAGGCTGAAAAATGTAAGAGGTGACGTCATAACTCCTCTCTATCTTGGCGTTCTAACCAGATTCTCGCCGAATAAATACGAGGGATGGGAGGTTTTATGTCGGCTCCAGCCCGTGATGCTCGCTTATAAATAAGGAATATTACAAAGGAGGAGGCTACCCGAGATATTAAACTTTATTGAAGCAAACTTTTCTACGGAGGTTACAAATTAATAATCTTTCTTGAGGGGTTGTTATCGCCCTAGAGTGGTATTTTCTAAAATAGTTTGTTCAGAATCTAACTATACAGATTTACTCAGGCTCTTTTTCCTCCATTCGTTGAAACACGGACCATTTCCTTAGCAATATAAACCTATGAAGGCAGAGTTTGTATCCACGATTCAAAATTACATAATTATGACGTCCACAAGTTTAATTTGAGGCTTTGAGGCTGCTATGTGACTAACAACTATTATTTTCGGGTGAAATACAATTAATTACGACACTTTGGCAGTAGTTACAATATCACAGATGATGGCTTTGGTGACTACAGTTGAAACATTGGAGGCAATTACATCGAGATCATTCAAGTACAATAGTAATAATAAAAATATCCACGGTGTCAGCCCACAATAGAACCGTACCGACCAACGGGCTGACGTCTGATTACGAAGATAGTGCTGACTTCTGTGGATGGAGGGTGCCATCTGGTCAACCAAGCTAACCCCCCCTGTTGTTAATCTCAGTTTTCTAGACCGGACCAGCTACTTTTTCATTCAAGTTAATCCTCATAGTAATAACTTTAGTATGTTATTTATGTCAAATCTTCTTTAAAACTACTAGAATCAAGTTTAAAAGTTTTAGTTCTAATAAGTGTCACAAAAGGTAATTTTTATAGATCCGATAGTCATTAAACTGGTGTTTGGATTTTGAGTTTTATAAATGTTATCTGTTTATTTTAGGCAAGAAATTTGCATTAAATTGCAGTGTCAGATTAGGTTTGTATTATTTTTTATATTTAGAGTTGGGTAGAATCCACCATTTTACGAATCCTAATCTAGAATCCGAATATTCAGTTTTCCTACGAATCCCGAATCTCGAATTTGTATTCGAACCTTGGGAAAACGGACGAACGTAAAAAAAAGTAGGAAAATATAAATAATAACAATATGTTAAAAAATATCATAAAATGCATTCAATTAGATACATTAATAGTATCTGATTGATAACATTTTCTGTAATTATTTTGAGACTGAACCACTTATTGCAGTATTGTAGCTCCAAAAAAAAATCTTATTTTTAAAAGAAACATTTAAAAATCTTGAATCCAATAATTTATATAATCTTTGAATCTATAATATATTTAAAAATTCAATGATTCAAGGATTCAAAGGTTCCCTTCCTGGTTTATTTAACAGTCTTCCCAGGAGTTTACTTCATGCAGACAAATTGTTGTAGTCTCCCCTTCAGTTTTATTACTACATTTTGTCCTGACAGTTGACGTTGACAGTTGACGTCTATTGACGCACCAACGTTGCACGAATTGATTTAAAAGAAAACAAAAAAAGTTGTTTGTTAGATCCGTGAGTGAAACCAACGCGACTTAAAGCATTTAAAAAAATTCATGGGTTGATTTGTAACATTTCATTTACATGTGTATTTAATAAACATGGTGGCGTTTGGGACATTTAGATGACGTCATATCTGTTAAAGAAACCATGGCTGCTTTTGGGACATTTCAATGACGTCATATCCATTCATGAAAACAAGGCTAAGTTTGTGAATATAATGTTCATTCAAGAAAATATTATGTCCGCACTCATGACATTTCAATGTTGCTATGTTTATTTATGAAAAATGTCTGCGTTTGTGACGTTTAATGAAGTCATTTCTATTCAATAAAACATTCTAAAAATTATTTGATACTTGAAATTCCCTTCAGTGTCTTATTCCAGCCATTTGCAAGAAGAGTTGTGTGTATGTCTGATATGAAACAAGGCAGGAACAAATTAATCCGAGGCCAAACTCAATATTACCAATATCAATTTGTGATGTCCGTTTTTTCTTTTTCTTTTGTTTCGGCTCACATAAAATTGTCGGTTGTATTCAAATGTGTTTCTTCTAGAATGCTATACTTCCTATTATTCAATAAATAACTCCAGTGGAGATGTGATTATGCTAGAGTGAGCCACGAGCAACAGGAACTAGTACAGATATTTTAGATAGCTGTGTACTACCAGATTTTCATCTACTAGCTAGTAATATGACCCTCACCAGTGTAAAAACGGACAAAGGCGTCATTCTCACATTTCTGGTTTACCAGTGATGAGGATATCAGAGTTCAAATCCCAACAGGATGTTTCCTAAATAGTTCCCCACTCTCCCTCCACTAAAACGTACTACCTCATTAGAGTGAATGTGTGACTGGAATTTTGCAGGCACTTGGTCCTGCTCGAGCTACCACCCGCATTCCCCCACAAGAAAACTTTATCTTCCCCCCACCAAGACTCAAACAAAATTATCTCAGAGGTTGTTGGATATTCCTTGAAATTCAACAATTTCTAGATCTTGCAACCACCTTGGTGGTGCAGTTAGCTAACGCGCTAGTCAAGTTGAGCTAGGCTGCCGAGGATGTAGAGATCAAGGTTGGAATCTCGGTCGAGTGAAGATGGGTGTTTTTCCTGAATGATTTTCCACTCTATCTCCACGCAAATGCGGGTTCAATTCCTATAAATTCAACCTTCCCAATTACTAATCCATTAGCGTAATTAGTAAGTAAGCGTTCAACCCAAACGGGTAGTAAGACGCGGTGCTAAATAATAAAAAACTGATCCTCGCTGAGGCTCTTGTTTCAGTTTGGCGACGTTATAGACATGTTAGATAGAGAGAGGGGGAGTGAAGGAGAGAAAGAGAGCGCGAGTCGTGCTAATGACCCGACGAGCAAACACTGGTATGTTGTCTGACAGTGTTAGCTTTCAGGCGCCAGGACCACTCTGACGTCACTAATGTACGTGGCGCCAACACAATCCCTCAGTACTGGTCATGGAGTAAGACTAATGAAGCAAGTATCGCGGAGCAAGGATGATGGAGCAAGGATGATGAGGCACGATCCGTGAACCGATGATAATGAATCAATGAACTTAGAGCAAAGATCATGAAGCAAGGCTTGTGAAGAAAAGCTATCCAAGCAGGACTTATGAAGCAAATATCGTGAAGTAATGCAAATTAACAAGAATCAAAGATCGTAAAGAATACCAATGAATCAAGGATCGTAGAACAAGTTTCATGGGGTAGATTTCGTGGATATGGATAATGAAGCAAATAACGTGGAAGTTTCGTGGATCAAGGATAGTGAAGTGAAGAACGAGGATTAAGTTTCGTGAATCAAGGTTAGTGAAGTGAAGAACGGGGATTACGTTTCGTGGATCAAGGATAGTGAAGTGAAGAATGGGGATTAAGTTTCGTAGATCAAGGATAGTGAAGTGAATAATGGGGATTAAGTTTCGTGGATCAAGGATAGTGAAGAGAAGAATGGGGATAAGTCTCGTGGATCAAGGATAGTGAAGTGAAGAACGTGGATTAAGTTTCGTAGATCAAGGATAGTGAAGTGAAGAACGTGGTATAAGTTTCGTGAATCAAGGGCAGTGAAGTGAAGAACGGGGATTAAGTTTCGTGGATCAAGGATAGTGAAGTGAAGAACGTGGATTAAGTTTTGTGGGTCAAGGATAGTGAAGTGAAGAATGGGCATTAAGTTTCTTAGATCAAGGATAGTGAAGTGAAGAATGGGAATTAAATTTCATGGATCAAGGATAGTGAAGTGAAGAACGTAGATTAATTTCGTGGCTCAAGGATAGTGAAGTGAAGAACGTGGATTAAGTTTCGTAGATCAAGGATAGTGAAGTGAAGAACGGGGATTAAGTTTCGTGGATCAAGGATAGTGAAGTGAAGAACGTGGTATAAGTTTCGTGGATCAAGGACAGTGAAGTGAAGAACGTGGATTAAGTTTCGTGGATCAAGGACAGTGAAGTGAAGAACGTGGATTAAGTTTCATGGTTCAAGGAGAGTGAAGTGAAGAACGTGGATTAAGTTTCGTGGATCAAGGATAGTGAAGCGGGGAACGTGTATTAAGTTTCGTGAAGCAAGGATAGTTATTTATTATTCATCATCACGTCTTACTAACCGTTTGGGCTATACGCTTAAGTACTAATTGATTAGGAATTAAGAAGGTTAAATTTAGAGGAGGTTAAGCTGCATTTACGTGGAGGAATAGTGAAAAACCATTTAAGAGAAATCACCTGCAGGTGACCCGACCCAGATTCTAACCTCAATTTCGCCGTCCTCAGCAGTTTAGCTCAACACGAAACTAGTGCGTTGGCAAACTGCGCCACCGAGGCGGATGCAGGATATTGAGCCGAGGATCACGAAGGAAAGCTTGTTTTTAATACATACTATTTAGTTTTAACGTATTTTCACTTTTTATATCGCTGGCTTGGATCAAAGTAAATACAAACATCCATTCCTACATGGACACTACTTTAAGTTGTGATTTGTGAAGGCATTATCAGAGTGATGCCTTAAAGCGGTCAAGCACGACAAATACTCTTTTTGTGACAATTCATGGCAAACGTGAAGCTGTACCCTGGAAAAGTATCGAGAAGTTACTAAAGTTACTCAAACCAATTAAATATATTTATATCTGCTTCAGTGGCCGCATGGTCTAAAGTGTCACTCTTTGGATAGATTGACTGCCAATGACAAGGAAATTGGGACTCGAATCCCAATTAGGTGTACTGAGTTATTTTCAAAAAAATGTTTTTCACCCTCCCTCCATGAAAATGGGGGTACACTTCCTTTGAATTAAGCCTTACCTTTCCCTAGTTCATTAGCATAATTAGTACTTATGCGTATATCCTGACCAGGTAGTAAGAGGTGGTGCTAAAAATAATATTTATATAAATAATAATTATAATAATAATAATAATTATTATTATTATTATTATTAGCACCGCGTGTTACTACCCGTTCGGGTTATACGCACTTACGCTAATGTGTAATGGTAGGGTGATTGTGAGATGAAATGAAGGACCTACAGTTTAACGTGGAATCCGAACCACGGTGGAGGCCTGGCATTCCCCACATTCACAAGATGTCTTGTCAGAGGTGAAGGAGGGGTTTGGTAATAATAATAATCAAGTCATGTTATTTGCAGCTGTAACTTTTGATAGATATCCTCAATACCTATATAATAACACAAATAATAATTTCAATGTTGGCCAACAAAACCAAGATCCGGGTATAGCTATTCCAGGTCAGAGTCAGGCACACTAACCATACAACAAACCCCACACCTCAAATCAGAGTCAGGCACACTATCCATACAACAAACCCCGCACCTCAAATCAGAGTCAGGCACACTATCCATACAACAAACCCCGCACCTCAAATCAGAGTCAGGCACACTATCCATACAACAAACCCCGCACCTCAAATCAGAGTCAGGCACACTATCCATACAACAAACCCCGCACCTCAAATCAGAGTCAGGCACACTATCCATACAACAAACCCCGCACCTCAAATCAGAGTCAGGCACACTATCCATACAACAAACCCCGCACCTCAAATCAGAGTCAGGCACACTATCCATACAACAAACCCCGCACCTCAAATCAGAGTCAGGCACACTATCCATACAACAAACCCCGCACCTCAAATCAGAGTCAGGCACACTATCCATACAACAAACCCCGCACCTCAAATCAGAGTCAGGCACACTATCCATACAACAAACCCCGCACCTCAAATCAGAGTCAGGCACACTATCCATACAACAAACCCCGCACCTCAAATCAGAGTCAGGCACACTATCCATACAACAAACCCCGCACCTCAAATCAGAGTCAGGCACACTATCCATACAACAAACCCCGCACCTCAAATCAGAGTCAGGCACACTATCCATACAACAAACCCCGCACCTCAAATCAGAGTCAGGCACACTATCCATACAACAAACCCCGCACCTCAAATCAGAGTCAGGCACACTATCCATACAACAAACCCCGCACCTCAAATCAGAGTCAGGCACACTATCCGTGCAGAACTATCGTGAGCTTGCTGGTTATTAAAAATGTATTTTTATCCCACTAAATTTAAATGAGACATAGCTTATTTTCAATTATGTTATTGCTGCACATAAAATCTCATCTTTCACTATAATAATTTAATAATAAATTTTGCTTATGAATTTTTTTATTATCTTCTAAAAGATTATTGATAAATTAATAGAATTATCCAATTAAAATAATTACCAGAAGAGAATTCAATTTAACTTTTCCAAAACGAGACCAAACAATTATTTTAAAATAAATACCCACATCTGTATTCCCAGTACGTTCTTCTTTAATTACTTGTAATGGCTTCCTTCATGAAATGTGAGTTGGGATTGAGGGTGGACGGGGGCTCACAGCAATTAACTGAAGCGGTTAAAAGTGGCTTTTCAATTGCGATCATGAGATTCACTTTTAGAAAGTTGCGTCGTTTTCGTGGGATTCAGCACATACCTTCCTCACCACCCTAACTTCTCTTTTTAAATCCACGACCGATCCTTCTGAAAATCTCTAATAAAATCCTTATCTCCCCTCTCCCTCATTTCTCCCTAGCTCCGTTAAACCAAACACTGATAGGAAACAACTTGGATGAATAAAAATAATATATTACCTCTTGTTTGTTTTTTTGTAATTACGATTCTCGTTTAGTTGACAATAAACCATACAAATCCTTCCGTATTGTTTTATACCATCCATAAACTATAGGGCAGATGCCATATTGTTTGGTTCTTTTGCTCCATCTAAACTCTCAAATTTTGTATTTGAATTTAAATTTGATATAAAATAGTCAATGTATTCACCTCGCCCATATTTTACTAAACATACAATAGCACAAGGATTACATAATTTTGTTTTAGTTAATGTTAGTTTTAACCATTCCTCATAAGGGCTATCATATTTCACTCAGTTGTTTAGTTAATAATATTACCAGTGGAATATATAGATCTCTAGTGCATGTTTTTCTTCTATAGTGAGAAAAATTTAAAATATATTAAATAATATATTCTAACCCCACATTGGTGGACACGATGACTAAGCTAAACCTATGTTAATTCTGAACCTCGCCTATTTTTTAACGTACGAGGTATATGTACAGAATGATTCGAAACACTTTACAAACTTTAATGAAAGATAAGGAACACTAAAACAAACCTCTTTCGTTGATGAATGTATGTCCACAGACGTCACCTTTAGATGCTAGAAGGTGTTGGTACATTGAAAAAAATACAGAAAGTGTGGAAAACATTTTAATTTACAGCAGTTTTAAATAAGTTGCTCAAAGGAGCGACTGCCAAAAGTAATGCATGCATGTCAGCTATCTCAGAATCCGTTAAATTCTCCTCGTTAGAGGTACTAAGGGCTAGTTTTTTTTTTAAGTTAGATTCCGTACACCTCAAGTACAATGCTACATTAAATACAAGACGAAACTTACCCAAACTCGAATAAAATGGGCCAGTTTCACAAATTATTTAGTATATTTAGTATGGAACCACATTTCAGACGCATTAATTCTGACTATGAAACTGGCCCTAAGTCTGCGTTACGAATAACGACAGGGAAAAATCACAATTTAAATCAACGCTCAACAGAACCTTCTAGCACCAAAGACTAAAGTTTGCGTGGATACATTCACTATCTAAAAAGGTTTGAATTAGTCTTCTCTGGATCCCAGAGAGTTTCGAATTAGGTAATGCTAGATCACTACGGGCCAGTTTCATAATCAGACTTGGTACGCCTCAAGTGTGACGCTATACTAGATACAAGACGACATCTACCTTAGCTCGAATGGAATGAAACTGACCCATTTTATTCTAGTTTAGGTAGGTGTCGTTCTGTATCTAGTATAGCATTGTAGGCCTACTTGAGGCACATTACGTCTGACCATAAGAATGGCCTTAAGTGGGGAACAGGCTGACTAAACGTCACGTTATTCTAGTCTAGTTTGCCGATGTTGGGGAGGTTGGGTTTCGAACCCTGGTTGGGTATGATTAGGGATGTATTTTCCTAAATGGTTTTCCACTTTCCTTGTGCGCAAATGTAAGTATATTTTTTATAAGTTATATATTTCTTACCCTTACCCACCAGTATAAATAGAAGGATATCCAAAGATGTTAAAAAGGCATGACAGAAAAAACTATTTAACATTCTGTAATTTTTTGATACAAATATAATTTATAAATAAAATCTTCACGCATTCAAACATCAAATTAGAATTAATTAAGTTAACATTTCATATAGTTAATCATATTTTAAATCCTAAACACATACAAAATAAAACATTTACTTTCTTTTGTATAAATTATTTTCTACCTATAGCTCAAACGGGTACTAATATGTGGCGAAAAAAATTGATTCTATATGTGAATTATAGCTAAAATAGTTCATTTACAAAAATATCTATTCATTTAAAAAACTACGAGATATTAAGTGATGAATTATTTTAAAGTTGCATTCTTTTGGTTTAAAATATAACATTTTTACATCTTACAACAACCACGTGATCTTATAATTTAAAATATTTTAGAGATTAATTTTGAAAAATCAAAGACTATATATATTTTGTTATGATTTTCTCAATTTTCAAATTTTCTTTGTCTCTTCCAAAGAGAATTCGTTACTTGCCATTATTTTTCTTATTTTTCCGTCTAACATAACACACACCGTGGATTCTATCTGTCTATCTCTCTCTCTCTCTTTCAAGAATTCCAACCCCTCCAAATAATCTATTTTTAATTCATCATTCACCCCCTACGCAACCCAGATCCACCCCTCTAAAACTCCCATTGGCAGCCACCGGAAAATTAACTACACCCGCTACAACAACTTTTATCAATGACATTATGTTTAATGGGAATAATTCTGACAATCAAATGTTTTAACTATCTAACTTAGCTCATCACTGTGAAGAAAATGAATAGATCCAGTATTGGCTCCCTCTGTTACTCTAGTATATAGTCCAAGGGTATAGGATAATGAGTTGAAGTGATATATATATATATATATATATATATATATATATATATATATATATATATATA
>CABFVX010000008.1:494380-557495 GCA_902151425.1 Timema shepardi | reverse complement strand
ATATAGGTATCTTTAGGTGGTCTATATATCCTGAAGTAATATAGGTATCTTGAGGTGGTCTATATATCTTGAAGTGATATAGTTATCCTGAAGATGTCTATACATCTAGAAGTGATATATATATATATCCTGAAGAGGTCTATATGTCCTGAAGTAATATAGGTATCTTGAGGTGGTCTATATATCCTGAAGTAATATAGGTATCTTGAGGTGGTCTATATATCTTGAAGTGATATAGTTATCCTGAAGATGTCTATACATCTAGAAGTGATATATATATATATATATATATCCTGAAGAGGTCTATATGTCCTGAAGTAATATAGGTATCTTGAGGTGGTCTATATATCTTGAAGTTATATAGGTATCCTGAAGACGTATATACATCTCGAAGAGATATATTTATCCTGAAGAAATCTATACATCTCAAGGTAATTATGTATCCTGAAGTGGCCTAGCCATCCCACGGTGAACAAACACAGGGAGGTATCAAGACCAAGCAAAGGAAAAGCTTACATTACTGAGCCTCAAAAACTGTTTGGGAAGAAATGGGAGGCGGGGTGGAAAAAGAAGTAAAGTGGAATTAAAGGAAGTGGGAAACACTTCAAAGAAGATTGCAGAGCAACACAAAGGGAAGAAAGAACCACCACGGAAAGACAGAAAGGAAATTGGCGATTAAATTAATTAAGTGTATAGAAGGAGTTGTTTATGGAGAAAGCAAGCAAGCAAGAAAGCATCGTTGGGAAAGTCCCGTTTACCAGACGGACGGACAGACAGACTTGATGCACATTTACTTGATTAAATTTTGATCGATGGCTTCTTTTGAGGAGGAAACGTTACTTCTTATTTCTAAAAGTGGATGTGGGGTTAGGGGCAGTAATTTACCTACAGTTCCGAGAGTTCCAAAAACATTATTTTAGTTTGTCTCAATATCAGAGCATCCAAAGAAGAAGGGACTAGGTTCCCTTCATCTCCTTCTATTATATCCTGTCTGGTACACTCTGTCTCAATAAAATCTATTCCTTGTCGCATTTCACAAATTTAACTTTAGTTATTCATTTTTAATGAAAATATCATCTACATGAGGTATTCACCTACTAATGAAGTGTTAAAATATATAGTTTATGAAGTGTGAATTCAGTCATTTTGAGAGGGTCTTCTTTATTATTCACCAATCATTGCTTGTGTGTTGTTGGCAACGAGCCTACCCTCTCTTAATTGCCTGGCCTTTAAACTCTAGTCACTCAGGCTATATACATGAGTGCTCTAAGATTTATATTTAGTATGTTGCAAGAGTGGCTAGGGCATCTGACTGGGAACTGAATAGGGGACTGAGGGAAATATATCACTATGTTATGATCTGTTCTCTATCCAAACTAGTTAAATTTAAATGACAAACTAATATTTAGCTAATATGTAAAAAATTATCTCCGGTGGGCCCGTATAATATTCGAACCCTGACCTCCTCCATTTCCGTAACATATGACAATTGCAACAACCTATATCACTTGGCCACCACTATGGGTGTTAACAGCCTTGTAATAAACATATACTGTACACTGTAACTCATCCGAAGCAGCAAATTGTGTACTTTGACAAACAATGAAGCGTAGTTTTCCTAGTTGATTGCTTTCAAACCCAAGTACTTGGTAAGTTCCAAAGTACTATCAAGTACGTGCCAAATTATTCAAGTTATATTTATTATTTGCTAAATTCCCAAAATAATATTGAATATATCCTAAATTTCTCGTACTTTACAAAGTACATCCTGAACTCCCTGTGTACTGTCAATTAACTTCCTTGTGGACTATCAAGCATCACTTATATATATATATATATTACCTCCTGAACGCCCTGTGAACTATCATATACCTTCTGAACTCCCTGTGAACTATAAAATAATTCCTGAGCTTCCAGTGTATTGTCAAGTACTTACTAAACTCCTCATACACTTTCAAGTACCTCCCAAACTTCTCGTGTATTATCAAGTACCTCCTAAACTCCCCGTATACTGTAAAGTACCTCCTGAACTCCCTGTGAGCTATCAAGTACCTCTAGAGCTTCCTATGTTGCTGTCAAGGAACAATAAACATTCCACCAGTCCTGACTAAGAAATCATTACTTGAAATTGGTTGGAAATGTTTCAGGTGGAGTAAAATTCCCCTAACAAAATCACTTGCCTTCTGATTCTAAACGCGTATTTGAAATTCAAAATAAGGTTGGGTGTTATAAGGGTTTCGAAAAAAAAAAGTTCTGAAGAAATTCAAATATGGCGATGAAGATATAAATCAGAATTTCAAATTGGTACACAAGTTGCGTTTTGACACAGGAATATTGAGTAAGGTGGAATGGGAACTCTTAAAATTGATTATCTTGGTCCTTTATGACCTGAGGGAGAGGAACAATAACAACGCAATATCAGATTAGTGGAGTGGTCAACCCATCTGACTCTAAGATATATCATACTAGACTCACATATGGTGAACCAGATTTTGATACCCATCAGTTAAATTGCCATCTCACCCATGTAAGTTATTTATAGTCTGGGTGAACGTTCAAGATATTTATAATATACGTGGAGGTGCAAATATATTTGTAGTTTGGGTGAAAGTTCTGGCGATATATATCCTGAGTGAACGAACAAGTTATTTATAGCTGGAGTGAAAGAGAAAGGTATTTTAAATTTAATACACTGAGTAAAATCGCTAGAAGTTTAAAGTCCTGCCGAAGAGCTCAGTAATAATATTTAGTCGCAATTAAGAATGTGACCTTGACCCCACAGTTGCAGCCCTTAGTAACCGACTGAGTTACAGGAGCCCCAGTGTTTCAAGAGTACGCGAAGTCATCCAGCCTGAGGTAATATCCGTGTTCTCTGATCCATGGATAACAGAGAATAGGAGAGAAAGCGTACAAGCTAACTCGCCAATGGGAGAGACCCGGACGTATAGCTCACGCTTTGTCACGAGAATTTTAAGATATAATTCCGGCCTCCTCATTAGGCTGTATTCCTCTTTGCGTAAGATATTACTAAACTTGATCAAATACCAATAAAATTGAATTTAAGTTTTACCTCAAACTAAAACTAACATATACTAAATAGTGACCCGTGTTTATTCATGTAAGGTTCGTTTATACAATAAAGTCAATTCAAACGAATTGATACGAGATTTAAATCCTTATTTAATACTATAACATCATAGTTAGTGTTATTCTATAAACTGTTTTATACTATTGTTATGCATACCATTTGCAGGATACTATTTAAATAATGTGATTCGCCCCTTTATTTATTTACACTATTCTACCATCACTACAGCTCCCCGAGGCAAGGGAGAGGTGGATTCAGGGGCCTGATCCTTCAATCGATGGTCCGGTGTGCTTTGAGAGTTGCTCGAACCAGACACTGCATGGTAGGGTTGCAAGTACGGACATTCCTGCCTAGGCTATCAAAATTGCCTCCTGAATGGACGTTCTATAGGCGTGGGCGTCGAAGATAAAGTCACAGGGATGGGCGGTATAACCTGAGATCTTGGGATTACNCTTCTAAGCGTTGGCATTCAAGGTAAAGTCACAAGAATGGATGGTCTAGGTTGAGATCCTGGGATTGTTCCTCCCACAAGGACGTCTTCTAAGCGTTGGCATTCAAGGTAAAGTCACAAGAATGGATGGTCTAGGTTGAGATCCTGGGATTGTTCCTCCCACAAGGACGTCTTCTAAGCGTTGGCATTCAAGGTAAAGTCACAAGAATGGATGGTCTAGGTTGAGATCCTGGGATTGTTCCTCCCACAAGGACGTCTTCTAAGCGTTGGCATTCAAGGTAAAGTCACAAGAATGGATGGTCTAGGTTGAGATCCT
This sequence comes from Timema shepardi, assembly GCA_902151425.1. NCBI lineage: Eukaryota > Metazoa > Arthropoda > Insecta > Phasmatodea > Timematidae > Timema > Timema shepardi. The sequence continues at coordinate 553,640 of CABFVX010000008.1, read as the reverse complement.
GGGATTGTTCCTCCCACAAGGACGTCTTCTAAGCGTTGGCATTCAAGGTAAAGTCACAAGAATGGATGGTCTAGGTTGAGATCCTGGGATTGTTCCTCCCACAAGGACGTCTTCTAAGCGTTGGCATTCAAGGTAAAGTCACAAGAATGGATGGTCTAGGTTGAGATCCTGGGATTGTTCCTCCCACAAGGACGTCTTCTAAGCGTTGGCATTCAAGGTAAAGTCACAAGAATGGATGGTCTAGGTTGAGATCCTGGGATTGTTCCTCCCACAAGGACGTCTTCTAAGCGTTGGCATTCAAGGTAAAGTCACAAGAATGGATGGTCTAGGTTGAGATCCTGGGATTGTTCCTCCCACAAGGACGTCTTCTAAGCGTTGGCATTCAAGGTAAAGTCACAAGAATGGATGGTCTAGGTTGAGATCCTGGGATTGTTCCTCCCACAAGGACGTCTTCTAAGCGTTGGCATTCAAGGTAAAGTCACAAGAATGGATGGTCTAGGTTGAGATCCTGGGATTGTTCCTCCCAACAGGACGTCTTCTAAGCGTTGGTGTTCAAGGTCAAGTCACAAGAATGGATGATCTAGCCTGAGATCTTGAGCTTTTCTCTTTCAAGGAGGTCCTCTAGGCGTTGATGTCAAAGGTAAATTCATAGGAATGAGTGGTCTAACATGAGATCCTGAGCTTGTGTTTTAAAAGGACGTGTGCCAGGTGTTGGCGTTGAAGGCAAAGTCACCGGGATGTTCTGTATAACTTGAGATCTTGCTTGAGATTATCTACTGCAGGGACGTCTTCTAAGCGTTGGCATTGAAGGTAGCGTCACAGTGATGAGTGGTCTAACCTGGACTCTATATGGTGTCTCCTTCAGGGACGTTCTCTATACATCAGCGTTGGTGATAGTGAAGGCTGATGCAACTCTCATGAATGTTTACAGTTAGCAATAACTCTTTGTTGTCCAGCCATTGGTATGGCGTACCATCATTAATTTATGGATTTTATTATTGGTGACAACAGACACACAGACTTTCACATAAATCTTGAAGTAGACCACATTTGGAAAATATTAGGAGTGTTATCTTGGTAGGTTCAATTCATGTATAGTTTTTATTTCATCTCTGCACAATGGCGTGTAGTGTTTACTCATATCAACTGGGTGCATCTAATATCTGAGCTACCTAGGCGTTAACATAAGTAATGGCTTAGAACATCCTATTTTCCTTCATCCCTGACAAGAGCTTTTGGGGAAGAAAACTGAGAAGGGTAGGAAGAGAAGAAAGAGATTTTGCTAATGGCTCTGCAATTACTTTTCCAAGTAGGATGATTATCCGTCTCTTTCTTTCCAAGTGCCAACTTTATTTTTCCTCTTTTTTTACTTTCCTTCTGCTTGTTCTTCTGCCACTAACTCTTATTTCTTTTCCTTTTTTTTCGTAAGTTACGAATTACAAGGGTTCCATTTCCAGCTTGTATGCTTCATTCAGCTTCTAGAACAAAAGAAACACCATGGACTACTTCCCGGAGGAAACTTGTTTGCGGTCAAATGGCCTGTGGTGTTTTGTGTGGATGTGTCACGAAGGCATTGACGACCCAAGAAATTAATAATCTTACGCCACAACTCATAAAATACATTTTATAAGGAAGAAACTGATTAAAACAGCGATAGTGAAACTGTTACGATAAATAATTGTTTTATAATATTATTAATATGTATATGGGATTCTCTTGGTATTCCAATTTATATTTGTTTCTGCAAAATAATCTTTTAGTGGCGTGCATATCGAAAGGCCGACTAGTGATGCGGATTGTTGATTATTTTAACCATGTAGGATATCAATCAGGTAAAGTCTAAGGACTCAGACAACACTTATCTTTGGTTACCAATTGGAACGTGTATTATATTTCTTGCTCTGTTTATTTTCAAACATTCTACAACAGCTTATTAAATATATAAGTTCGTAAGAAACGAAGAAAGATGAGATATATAGTAAAAAGAACAAATTTATTGTGCTGGATATAAATAGAACAAATTGTTTGGTTTCAAATTAAAACTTTAATATTTGTATTAAGGTGTAAGATTAACATCAACTATACAAATATATAAAGATCATTAGAGCTCTCAAAACCTTCCCGAGCCAAGAAAGACCTTGAAAAATAAGACCAAAATCTCACAAGAGATAAAATAAAGTATCGAGACATGTCGAATATTGCACTTCAACCAAATGCATTTTGGGGTGTGTTATCATTAATACAGGAGCCAATGTAAATATCTATTTAAACTACTGACGCCGTAAGATAGATCTAATACTACATTTCATGCGGTTATGTACTGTGGGGTGTATCATCACCTAATACAGGGGGCAATGTAAATATTTATTTAAGCTACTGACGCCGTGAGATATATCTAATACTACATTTCATGCGGTTATGTTCTGCGGGTTGTATTATCACATAATACAGGGGTAAATGTAAATATTTATTTAAGCTACTTACGCCACGCCGTGAGATATATATAATACTACATTTCATGCGGTTATGTACTGCGGGTTGTATTATCACCTAATACAGGGGTCAATGAAAATATTTATTTAAGCTACTGACGCCGCGCCGTGAGATATATCTAATACTACATTTCGTATGATTCTGTGTATTTTTGTCTGTGCATAGGGTTAATATGGTTTTAAATTACAAACGTTGAGAGGAGATAATACATAGGTGTACATATATAATTAGGTGTGTAATAGCTTTAAATACCAAGTGTATTTGATACCATATTTCCCACGCATTTAATAGAAATAGTTTTTTAAATTGCCATTAAGTTCAGCCATTAAAACAAATTCGTTAAAACAATATATATGTTAGGGATGGTAAATAAATTTTGCATTAAAGTATATTCAGGCTATCATTAAATTATTCTCCCCAATACAAGCTTTAATAAATTCGTTACTCTGAAATCTATCTTAAAATGCTTTGTAAAATTAATAAAATAACTCAAGAGTTTTTATTTCAATTAAATAGACTACCAACATTCATTCATTAGTTTAGTAAGCCAAATAAATAATAAAATGATGAGTTTAATAAGGATAATAATGGGGTGACTAATTTATAGACAGCCTATAAAACAGGTTTGCAGAATTTATCAATCATGATTTATGTATACTCAACAATTCTGGGAGCTGAAGAAGGAGGCAGAGGACAGGGTAAATTGGCAGTCTAAATTAACTTAAAAAAGAAATGGACCTGTAATAAAATAATGATAATAGTAACAATGATAATAATAATAATAATAATAATAATAATAATAATAATAATGCTCTAAGAATATTCATCTTATTGCAGGTTTTACAATTTTTGCGTTATTATTCCTTTATTATGCTAATGTTAAACTAAATATTATAGAGGTGATGTTCCACTTAAAAACAAAAATAAATTACTATAGTTAATACCTTCAAATACCATGTTGACATTTTAATAATGGGGTATTTCAGAGAGGTTACTTTTCCAGATATTCCTTCTGCAGCGTTATTAGACGAACGCGGCGAACCGTAGCATCTCTATGGGGGTGTAAGAATGCAACCCTTCACCTACCCCTGTTCAGTAACCTCTGTATTGACTTGACCTCTTGAACCTCTAAGTTTGATCCCGGCTACCCTCTTATACCTTATAGAACTGGATCATGCATGGCTATACACGATGAAAGATCATAGCTCTCCTCTTCTGTATCTCATTTGGAAGGAGAAGTATGCATCATACCTCCCGTATAAATCACACGTCGGGAAAATATTCATTCAGAGACTGAAAGGAATGATCTGGTATCATTTCTCAAAAGAGCGTGAGAGCTTCCCTCCAAGACTTGTACCAATAAATGTAGAGTTAATTAACTAAACATAGAACCAGATGTTTTTTTTGTTTTAGTCTTGTTTTTCTGGGTTGAGTTTTTGTTAGAACCACGTCTTACAACACTTTCGGGTTACTTGCGTATGTACTAATTAAACCAGTGGTTTTAAGGGATGAGGAAGCTTGTATTAAGAGAAAGTGTACCCAAATTTGCGTGAAAGGCGAGTGAAAAACATTGTTTGAAAAACCATAAGTAAACTCGATTGAGATTCGAACCTCGATCTCTCCGTCACCAACAGTCTATTCTTATTCTACTGCGGGATTAGCACTTTAGACCATGTGGGTACCGAAGTGGATTATATGTTGATTTAGTTTATTAGTCATGTATACTGAAATATTTAAATAATAAATTAATATTATAAATATGATATCAACATAAATTGCTAAATTAATATTTGTCAGTAAAAAATTGACAAACATGCTTAGCATGGATAGGTTTTTAGTACTTATTCTTTGAAAATTTAGATTTCAAAACAAAATTATTATTTTAAACAAAACACTTAATAGTTTACTGATATATAATTTAAAAGTCAAATTATTTAAGCATATGAAACGTTTTGACGATTTGCGCGTGAGGAGTTTGGATTGCATTGACTATAAAGAAATGCTTCACTCCCTATGCGTAGCTATTGAATATACTAGCCGGGGACAACTAGGGGATGAATAAGATCCCATATAGCTCTTAGTCACGGGGCTATTATCTTAGACTGTTAATGTAAAATATTTCCAAATTATAAATCTCAAAAAAAAAAATGATAATCAATAAAATGCATTACCATTAAGTACCTGTCAATAGTCTATTTTATTTTATTACGTTCCCCGCGTTTCATTACCTTTTCAGGATACCCACATTTTACACTAATACGGTAGGTGTTAGCAAGGTAAATTTTTTGAAAGAAGTTTACCCACATTTTTGTGGGAGAAGATTGAGAAACCATTAAGAAAAATATCTTAGTACGCCCTGCCAAGATTCTATACCAATCTGCCTTACACTATCAAATCAATCTAATCAAATGAAAACGAGGAATTGAATTTAAGAGCGTTCATCATAGTGGGCCCAGCTCAGCTCCCGGCTTGCATCTGCGTTTGTGTGTGTCTATAAACTGATCGAGATAATTTGAAACAACATTATAGTGACTTGAACTTAGCTGAAATTAGTAGGAACCCACCAGTTTATAGTGATAACAGCTCACTTAATCCTTCTAATTTTCTTATTACGTTTATTATGTTTACAAAAAGTATTTCAACTAAACAAAACTTAGACACAAATTTGACACCAATAAACATAGGTGCATCAATTGGTATCGAACTGGTATGTTCTTGCTTTAGACCCTTCTCCCAAGCCACTGATCTACGGGACGCGTGATGAGGGGAGCGAAGACTGTTTCACAAGATATTTCTGGTTCCAAGACTAGTTTAATAAACTTCACTTTCGGGGACGGAACGAGCAAGCGCTCGGCTACGGCAGGGTTGTCTAATCCTTCTCCTCGGTTGCTCCACGCGGGAATCCGTCAAGCGGAAGAAAGAGGGAGTAAGGAAAGGGAGAGGGTACTAGGTCCCTACAGACATCGCGGTAATTTGACATCGACCCAATCCGGAGGCAGCGGAGGATCCTTCACATGCTTACATTCCCGTTACTGGTCTAGCTGTGTTGTAAGACTATAACAAGTGAAAGATAGTTCATGGGAAAACACTTACGTAAAATCTCATGGCAAGACTAGGGCATGGGACACCTATCTACAGTCTCAAGAAAAGACTAAGGCATGGGACATCTATCTACAGTATCAAGAAAAGACTAAGGCATGGGACATCTATCTACAGTATCAAGAAAAGACTAAGGCATGGGACATGTATCTACAGTATCAAGAAAAGACTAAGGCATGGGACATCTATCTACAGTATCAAGAAAAGACTAAGGTATGGGACATCTATCTACAGTATCATGGCAAGACAAGGACACGGGACATCTATCTAGAGTCTCATGACAAGACTAAGACACGGGATACCTATCTACAGTCTCATGGAAAGACTAGAACATGGAACATCTATCTACAGTCTCAAGGAAAGACTAGGACACGGGACACCTATCTACAGTATCATGGCAATACAAGGACATGGGGCAATATCTACAGTCTTATGGCAATACTAGGACATGGGACAATATCTACAGTATCGGGAAAGACTAGGGCATGGGACAACATTATGCAGTATCATGGGGATAGTAGAAGATGGGCCAATATAATCAGTAAAAGTAGCCCAAACACTAGGGCCTTGTCCCTCCCAAGGTACCATGTGGGGAGCGTGACATCTTTAGATATTAGACGATAGGAATGTACTATACTATTTTTAAATGAATATCTACAAGTACTTCGTATTAATTTTAGCCGTTACCTACTGCCTGGTGGGCAAGCGGACTAAAGTACGTGTTCATCTAGTGTTAATGGAAGATGATAAATAAGTTGTGGCTGAAGTTGTGGATGTGGTCTAATGGTCACAGTTCCTGGCTACAAATCCATAAGTTCCGGGTTTGATCCCCAGCTCTTCCAAAACTTGTACGGGAAGCCGTAGATATGGAACGGGGTCAAACTCAACCTTTTGAGGATAAATGAGAAGCTGCTTGAATAAATAGTTATCAGCTCCGGTTTGGAAAACTGATATTAACGATTAGAGGGCTTATTGTGCTGACCACATGACACCATATATCCGAAAATGTTAGCACTATCATCGTTAACGGTGGCTGCAGCTCGGTAAATATAGCTCGATCGCGGACTCACGTCATTGAGCTGTCTATTATATATTTATTGAAGGCTATTTTTCCTATAGAGTTTCCCACCCTGCCTCTATGACAATGGGTATACATTTCCAATATTTGATTTCTTCCTCATCCCTACATCACTAGAGTTATTTAAATGTGTGTATCCCAGACGGGGAGTGAGGTGCGTTGGTAAAAATACTTGCAACCAATAAACTTTAAATCAATTTAAATGAACGTGTAATACATGTGTGAATCTTTCCTTTAACGCTAAAGGCACGTTCTGATAAAGAATTAGTAAGAGTGTTGTCTCATAGATAGCTCTGTAGCATCTGTCGCCCCTACAAGAGCCCAAGCTGTCTCGACGCGAGCGAGCTGGTTTGCTTGTAAAGAATTTGTCAGCAGTTCCAATCTCACGCATCCATCTCCCCGGCTTCCATCCATTTCACTTACAAGACAGACCAACATTACTCCGACAGAAACTAGGATCATTTCTACCCCAGCTGTATTTTATAGTAGGTTCGCTGAGAACAGCTCGCAACTGTTTGAAGTCACTACAGTTCTACTAAACATCCCTCTTTCAACTTGGTCCAATGACTCTAAGAGTTGAAGATTACAATGACCCACTTATTTATTAGGAATAATATTCTGTATACATGAAGGCATAGATATTTTAAAGTTGGAAGAGTAACTTTTTTTTAAACCAATATTGGCCATCTTTATCGCTAAACAATTTGTCTTAAGAATAACCAGTTAATATTGATGCCGTTTGTAAGTTTCACAGTGAGTGAACTATGTTTTATGTGTGGTAAAAACTTATATGAATTTCTTCTATTAATTTTTATATCAATTTATGAATGGCAAATTATTGATTCTGTTTAACTTTAATTTATGGAATATTACGAGACCTTTAAATATAATATTTAGTTTAAAAACCTGTCACACAGTAAATAGTGTTACTCTATTAAATTTTTGCTCGGGCTTAAATTAGTACATTTTAAAATAATATAAAAATATTAATAGCCCAAGAAGGATTTAAAAAGATTTTAAATCACTTAAAATTATTGAATTAATAGTAGTTGTGAGCTCGGAACTCAAGTAATCTATGGACTATATTTTGAATTTCCTGACCAGTTCTATACATCAACCTCCTTGTGACCACATGGAGAACCATAGAGACTATTCAAAGACCTCGTATGACCCTTAGGACACAACTAGAAACTCAAAGTCTTCCCGGAGACCATCAGAGACCACATGGAGAAGCTATATAAACGTTTATATTCGTACGTTCTAGGTGGAAATTGCTAAACCATATTGCATTATAAAAATATAGCCGTGTATCAAACCTCATACCCTGGTGTCAGAGCCAAGTTGAATTGTTACGTTTGACTTCATCATATCATATTGCTCTGCTTTGTCTTATTAGGACATTTTCCGGTTGCTTGAAATTTGACTGAATGTCTATTTTTGTCTGAGATGATGTCATTAATTTACCCACTTGATGAGCTTGTCAACTCCCTAGCATGTGAAGTTAGTGTTCCCACCCCCACCCTTTCCTTCAGTGCACGTTCATTATCCACCATTACACTCAACACTAGTTTATAATGACTTCCACCTAGTTGACAACACGGCAAGGCATAACACCCCCCACGCCCCATTAGATCGAACAATGGGCCGGATGATGTGTGACGTCATCAGCAGAGGTATCAGAAATAATTGCCCCCTTCCTCAACCCCTTTAGTTCTGAGGCCACGCCCACTCAAGACACCAACACTTTGTTTAAATGTTGCGTGGAGTAAAATCAGCGTCGCGATGCCAAGAGGTTGAAGGGCATCCTCCCTTGTAGTTATACATTCATTACAAGGGTCCCCAAAAAGTTCAGTCTTGAGAAAAAATACGAGGTATCCTAAAAGTGAGTCAGCTAAGAAGATGCAAATCCTATGTGATCGTGGAGGCTGACAACAGGTATGATGGCCCTTGGATAGTACCTAAAATAATAATGTAGTGTTTGCACACACATATATTTAGCAACGCGTCTTAGTACCCGTTCGGGATGTACATACGCTGTTTGTATATAGCTTTGTTGTTAAGATGGTTTGTGTATCATAGGATCTTGATGGCACCCTGTGCAGAGGTTTCTTTTTGAAGATTATAAAAAGTAGTGTTTATTAAAAAAAAGTTTTAAACTTTATTTAATATTTGTACTAACATGGCGAATATAACTCAAAAATATCATCAAGTGACAGCAAATTTTAGGGAAAGAATAATGTTTTTCCCAAAAAATCCAAATATTAGAGTGATTTATAAAACGAAGTGAGATATGAATAAACATAAAGAAAAATCAAATTTTTCCCCCAAAAAATAGCTACAAATTTGTCTTCTTGCTTATTATTTTGATAATTCGCGAAGTTTCATAATCCCTAAAAAAAGTAATCAAAATATTACATTTTTGAGAGTTCCCCGCCAACCCCTTGTTTTTTAAATATTCTGATAGATTTCAAAAGAAAACGATAAGCTTTATCAGAATCAAAGAATTTTAATACATAATGTATTAAAATAAAGATTTTTTTTACATCTTTGTTTATATTTCGAAAGTTTGTTTCTTTTATCAGACATAATAATATATTTGCAGGCTAAAACTGGTTTTAAAGCCTAGCAACCAAAACAAAACCATAGAATCTATAATTTAATAGTCACTGCAGCGTTGTATTTCCTTAAAACAGGTAAAACAATAAATAAAAACACTTATCCCTGTAACACTGCGTAAAATCAACTTTCTGTTATTCTCACTCAGAAACAACAGAAAATGTTTGGCCCATCAGCTGTTGACAGTGTTGCCAACTCATAAGTATTTAATTATGACTTAACCAAGTGTTGAAAATTATTATTTTATTTTCAAATGATTTGGTGAAAGGCTTTGGCTAGGAAAGAACAAATGAAAACGTGTTTTTTAATAAACTATTTGCCCTGTACAAGTGCACGTGTTGCACCTTCAGTAGTGTCATCCCTGGCACTTGACATTGACATTGACAAGTGGGAAATAAACACTTCTTTTTAGAGTGGCTTTATGTATTGACAAGAACTGGTTTAAAATGAAATGCACTTTTTAAAGTATTCTAATACATAGGGGCGAGTAGATTTGTATTTTAATTTAGACCAAATATTATAGTTTTGTAAAACCATTACTCGAAATTTTAGGTAAAAAAATGTTTAATCTAAAGTGCCAAATAAACCTTTCTCTATTAAGAATTAGAATACGTATTTCTGTGTGACACAAGAGTTAACACACAGATCAGTGAGGATTATTAGTGTGCTAAAACTGTCTGTATAAACCCTGAACACACGTGACAAAATAAGAACAAATACACAACACAATGAGGATGCCTCTAATGGTAGAATTAACGTCAGTTTAAACCCTGACCACACGTCACATGAAAAGAACAAACACACAAAAAAATGAGGATGCTTCTAATGGTTGAACTAACGTCAGTTTAAATATATTCCTATAGTGAAAGGAACCTAAACATTAAACTAATGAAACTACGAACCATCGTCAGAGCAACTTTCACAGTAACCAGACTGTTGATACGAGAGGGGTCCTGTGACTTTAGAGCCAACACCACGGGAGGTTCAATGAATCAAACATGCAAAATGTTTTAAACGTTGCCTGCCCTACACTCTGCGGGGATCAAAATGGCTGCAGAGTGCTTAGGAGGGGGTCGTTCTCAAATACACTTGCTTTTATAAGTCATGGTTTTTCAGACATACCAAGATCTTTGTCAATAAATTTTGAAATAATATTGAAATGGATTGGGTTTTGGGTTTAGGATGAACATCAATAAAGAATTCACTAATTAAGGTAGTTATCCGTTATTTTTTGTTTTATCCAACTTAATTAATATACATTAAACTCCCGACTATCCGTTACGCAATCTAACCACGGCATAGCCAACAGCAGGGGATACGTTTGGAAAAAAACAAAAACGCCGCGTTTATGGATAAGGACTACCGAGTGTTGTACTCAGTAAATCCTTAGGGAAGAGATAATGGCACGATAGGCAAAAAGTGTATGCAAGGTGTACTGCATTGGAATGGATTCATAACCTACTTAATTATCTGAAACAGGAATACGACACACTCCTCTCTGACAAGGTGATGTTACGGATAATACATATCGGGATCAAAGAAAAGGGAGCAGCTGCAACGAATCAAAAGATAAATACAAACTTTTTAAAATATGTGTTCATTTTGAACATAATTCACATTGATTTAAAGTGTTTTTATTATCTTAGTGCTTGAAATATAAGCATGTTTTCATAGACCTAGTCACGATAGGTGAGTAATAGTTTGAATTGAATGTGCTACGATCTCTTTTTTAACTAAATATGCGAATTATCCATGGTATTGGGTTATCTGTGGCACTCAACCCCTCCATTACCACGGATAACCGGGAGTTTAGTTTTTATGGTTACTTTAAGTCTTAGCTATTGTTTATTTAGTTGATATTTATTAGTATTTGTATTATGGACTGTCTTGACTGGCATCCATGTTGTGACTGGAGGTGGAGGGAATTGACAGCAGCTTCCAAGTCAGTTCCTCCATGAAACCCTGTTGTAAGAAATGGGAGAGGATTTACATAATTTTAAAATTAAGTTCTCCCAAGAAGCCTTTATATTGGAGTTAAAGGAAGTGGAAAGTAGTTACCAAGTCAACTCGCCTAAAAAGAGTTGTTGTGAGAGGTGGAAGGAATTTACAACAATTTCTAAATATCCTCCTCCAAGCAGCGATGTTGTGGGAGGTAGAGATAATTATAGCAGTTTCCAAGTAAGCTCCTCTAAGCAGTCATGTTGTGAGAGGTGGATGATGTTAACAGCAGTTGCAGTCAAGTTGTGAGAGGTATACGGTGTTAATAGCAGTTTCTAAATATACTCCTCCAAGCAGCCATGTTGTGGGAGGTAGAGGGAATTGACAGTAGTTTCTAAGTCAGCTCCTACAAGCAGTCAAGTTGGGAGAGGTATACGGTGTTAATAGCAGTTTCTAAATATACTCCTCCAAACAGCGATGTTGTGGGAGGTAGAGAGAATTTACAGCAGTTTCCAAGTAAGCTCCTCTAAGCAGTCATGTTGTGAGAGGTGGATGATGTTAACAGCAGTTGCTAAGTCAGCTCCTCCAAGCAGTCAAGTTGTTTCAGGTAAAGGGAGTATCAGCAGTTTCTAAGTCAACTCCTCCAAACAGCCATGTTGTGGGAGGTAGAAAGAATTTACAGCAGTTTCCAAGTAGGCTCCTTTAAACAGTCATGTTGTGAGAGGTGGATGATGTTAACAGCAGTTGCTAAGTCAGCTCCTCCAAGCAGTCAAGTTGTGAGAGGTATACGGTGTTAATAGAAGTTTCTAAATATACTCCTCTAAGCAGCCATGTTGTGGGAGGTAGAGGGAATTGACAGTAGTTTCTAAGTCAGCTCCTCTAATAAGCCATGTTGTTTCAGGTAAAGGGAGTATCATCAGTTTCTAAGTCAACTCCTCCAAGCAGACATTTTGTGAGAGGTGGAGGTATATTGACAGCAGTTTCCAAGTCGGCTGCTCCAAAGGACGCCCCTTGTTCCCAGTTCGCTGACATACCAGCAGCCAGTACGATGAGGGAATGTTTAAACGCCAGGGGCACAATAGACTTGTTTGAAGTTGGTGGTGGTAGTTGAAGAGGGGAGCAATCCTATCAACACACCCACCCCTTCTCCGACTGTAATTACCAGGCTACTCACTACCCTAAACACGATTTACACAACCAACAACTACCCCTGTCAAGCCACCAACCCTCGTCAACAGTTGTCCTTGTGACAATCCCCTCTCCTTCATTCCTCCATCCATCCCACTAAAAGTTCGAGATTTCAAATATTAGGTCAGAAAGCTTGACTGAATGTTCATCTTTGGTTAATGCTAAATACACAAGTGGGTTATGAGCACCTGAGAACCCACTCAGAGCTAACTTATTTTCCGTACTTTGTCACCTTATGAGGACATCTACTGATTCGCTGGAGCTCAAACCATTTTCTCCTGGATCTGTTCGGCGATTGTTAAATCCTAAGCAATCCCGAAAATGTCTGAGGCCTTTAGCATACAGTTATTTTAAATATAGGTTTGTGTACTGATATAATCAGTCGGTTCAGAAAGTCCACGATAACTAGCTCAAAGGAAATAAATGAACTAGCCCTTTTAAATACAAGCCTAAATTATTCATTGGTTTAATATAGGACAGCACTCCCAGAGAATGTTAAACACTAATATTGGTACCAGGAATGTAAACATTTTAGTAATAGTGTAAATATGAATATAACAACTTGTTCTTTGTAGTACATCGCGTTTGACTACCCGTTCGGTATATTCTAAAATTACTTGATTCCAATTTACAAACTATACTAGATACATCTTTTGATACATTAACTAGGTGAATAGATAATTTGCTCACTGATAAAATAGTCTTGAATTATATTCCCGGGAAGAGTCAATGTGACATTGCTACAAGGGAATTGTTTCAACTGTCTAGAGGATACCATATTGTCATCGTCTCTCCTAGCTGTATGCACACAAAGATTAAATTAGGAAACAATGATATAAGCCTGTACATATATTAAAATAACAAATAAACATTTGTTGCTCCTACATAGGGTCAAACTAGTTGTAGTCTGCCTCTCCTTACCTCAAATATGGAAGTACGTGTGCTCTATGTAAAGGAATTATCTTAGTTCCCCACAGAAGACTTGGAGGAGCTCTAAACTGACCTACACGACGTTCTATAGATCAGGTAACTGATTTCAAACTTATAGCATCTGGTTAATCTTTCCTGCATAATTTGCTGGTAAACCTTTCTTGCATAACTTTCAGGCAAATCTTCCTTACATAGCTTCCTGAGAAAACTTCCCTGCCTCCATTCTTGGTAAACCTTTCATTGTCATCCTTCCCTGCATCAATTCCTGTCCAACATTACCTGCCTTAAATCCTGGCAAACCTTCCCTGCATCACTTTCTGAAAAACTAACCCGTATTACCATTAATTCCTGTAAAACCTCTCCTCCAACACCTTCTGGGAATCCCTCCGCCAATCCTTCTGGGGAAAATTGGAAAAATTTCCCTCCAATCCTTGTTGAGAAAACTTATCTCTAGACCTACCCCTTAAACCATTAAGGTAAACTCTTTCTTCCAACACCTCTTGGCAAACCTTTCCTCCAAACCCCCCTATAAAACTAATTCGTCCTGGAATATCACCCCTCCAACCCCTCTTGACAAAATTCCATTCCAACCCTTTCTTGAAAAACTCCCATACAATTCCTCTCGGAAAACCTTCCCTCTAAACCCTCTTGGATAACCTCCCCTCTAGCCCCTTTTCGCAAACTTCCCTTCCAAACTCTCATGGAAAACGTCCCTTTCAATCCCTCTTGACAAACTTTTTCAATTTCTCGAGGAAAAACTCCCCTCAAGCCCCTTTCGGTCAAACCTCTCTACAACCCCTTCTGGAAAATCTCCTCCACAATCTATTCTGTCAAACCTCACCTATCTAACGCGATTAAAATCAATTTTCCCGAGACAATCTGCAAAATTTGGGATCCTACGTTCCATTAATTAGTTTCAGTGCGGAGAAGGGGGAGTTTATTGATCAGTCAGCTTCTAAACTGTTGGATGAGGATTTATTCAACTTCTAATACTACAAAAACATTAATTGCCATTTTGTAATATCTCCTTTGACTAATGGCCTTTTCATCAACGATTACCAAAATATTGGATGATTTAAAGCAATTATTTGAGAATTTGCTTAATACATTTAGGATAAAATAGTTATAACATAATCGTTTGTTGGAATATTTTATAATGATTAGATAAATGAAAGTATACAAGTTTGTTTTGGAGGAATATAGTTTATTATGGATACAAATTTGGTTTTGGTATACACACCAATTTTAAGTGTAGGCAAAAAAATAGAGATAAAAAGATTTAAATCAAAGCTTTAAATGCTGAACTCGTTAAAATATAATTACCATTAGTAGAAAACACAACTAGCTATACATAACAACGAATATTAGTCCCACAGCTTTAGGAGTTAATTTAGTTTATACTAAAACCCAGATATTTATAAAACCAACAACCACAGAGAAGATGTCACCTCACAATGACAGAGATGTCACTTCACCTTGACTTGTAAACCCGGATCTCTCAGAGAATGTCTTTGGTGCAACGCCTAAACGTACTGGACAGTGGTACTGAAGAATATAGTAACAAGTACAGCCTCGTGTAACATTCCTTGGATCCCTACTGGATGGTAAACATAGAATGAATGATCTTGCAAGGCGTGAGTGGTGTGGAGGAGGGGGAGGGGAGTGGTTTAGTCGCCCAACTATCTTTTGTTTGTCGGCGAATGTTGGGATGTTTGTTTGACTTTACAACCTATCTATCTTGGATTGTTTGCCCCTGGCTGCCACTCTTTGTGCCAGACAAACTCAAAACTACCCTTGAAAACACAGTTCCGTAAGACGCACTTCAATCTGAGAACAAACTCAACCAGACTTTATCTACAATTACTTGGTAAAGTAACAAGATAAATTATCACGTATTTTTATGCAGATCTATAGGGATATTGACAGGTGAAGTCAATATTACTAGCTATATTCAAAATAATAGTATAAATGTGTCTAAACTACTGTAGCAAATACATGAACTATAGCTTATAATATTATTCGTTTAGTAAGGTTTGGTGAGGTTTATGTTCAGGCAATGTATGGAATGAAAGTACACATTTTCAGGAAGTGACGGATGTTACGGATGGAGTACACGTCTACATCTTCAGGAAGTGACGGATGTTACGGATGGAGTAAATGTCTGCATCTTTGTGAAATGATGGATGATATGAATGGAGTACACGTCTACATCTTCAGGAAGTGATAGATGTTATGGATGTAGTACACGTCTACATCTTCAGGAAGTGATAGATGTTATGGATGGAGTACACATCTACATCTTCAGGAAGTGATAGATGTTATGGATGGAGTACACGTATACATATTCAGGAAGTGATAGATGTTATGGATGGAGTACACGTATACATATTCAGGAAGTGATAGATGTTATGAGTGCAGTACACGTCTACATCTTCAGGAAGTGACATATGTTATGGATGGAGTGCATGTCTACATCTTCAGGAAGTGATGGATGTTATGGGTGGAGTACACGTCTAAATCTTCAGGAAGTGACATATGTTATGGATGGAGTACACGTCTAAATCTTCAGGAAGTGATAGATGTTATGGGTGGAGTACACGTCTAAATCTTCAGGAAGTGATAGATGTTGTGGGTGGAGTACACGTCTAAATCTTCAGGAAGTGATAGATGTTATGGATGGAGTGCAAGTATACATCTTCAGGAAGTGATAGATGTTATGGATGGAGTGCCCCTCTACATCTTCAGGAAGTGATAGATGTTATGGATGCAGTACACGTCTACATCTTCAGGAAGTGATAGATGTTATGGATGCAGTACACGTCTACATATTCAGGAAGTGATAGATGTTATGAGTGCAGTACACGTATACATATTCAGGAAGTGATAGATGTTATGGATGGAGTACACGTCTAAATCTTCAGGAAGTGATGGATGTTATGGATGGAGTACACGTCTAAATCTTCAGGAAGTGATAGATGTTATGGGTGGAGTACACGTCTAAATCTTCAGGAAGTGATTTCAGGAAGTGATAGATGTTATGGATGGAGTGCCCCTCTACATCTTCAGGAAGTGATAGATGTTATGGATGCAGTACACGTCTACATATTCAGGAAGTGATAGATGTTATGGGTGCAGTACACGTCTACATATTCAGGAAGTGATAGATGTTATGGATGGAGTTCCCGTCTACATCTTCAGAAAGTGATAGATGTTATGGATGGAGTACACGTCTACATCTTCAGGAAGTGATATATTTTATGGATAGGGTATACGTCTGCATTTTCAGGAAGTGCTGGATGTAAAGTAGGTAAACGTGTTCAAAAAGTTATGTAAGTGATCAATGGAGTTAACTACGCATTTTCAGGAAGGGTTGGATGTAATTGAGTATACATGTTCAGGAAGTTGTGTAAGTGATCATTGGAGTATAGTTACCCATTTTAAGGAAGTGATGGTAAGTGATGAGTGCAGTATTGGTATTAATTTCCATGACATTATACCAATCTCTCAATCCAATATCAATATATTCCTTGTTATAGGTGTATAGCGACTTAAGGTTGTGTTTTAACTAGTTATTATCTTGCTATGAAAGGGTTAGAATCCCGATGGGATAACAATATAGTCTTAGTTTGATACAAAATCAAGCAGGGGTCTAATATATCAAAGCTCAAAAATAGTTAACACAACATTCATAGAGAAGTGTACAGTAATAGAGTTAACCTACTCAAAACAACTTTAGTTTTAATACCATTAGAATTATTAATGGTTATAAAAACGACACAAATAATAGATAATTATTTATTTGATTAAAATATTAATATTTAAGAAAGAAACGTGAATTGCAACGTACATATTTAACATGGTTACTTCACCTGCTACCTTGTGAAAATTGTTATCCTCTTTAATTGCGCTTTTAACATTCATTACCGCATCTGTAACTTTTTTCTCTCGTTTTTAGACCATTCTATGTAGTTTTAAATCTAATTCTCTACTCCCTGGTGGGAAGATTTTTTTTTGTTACAAAAGAGAGATGAACAAACAACTTTTGAGTCTGCCTCTGACGTAAGACTACGTTTTAATTAATTAAAGAAAGAGAAGGATTAGGGAGGAGTAAAGTAAAAAATAAAATAAAAAAAGTTAAGTTTCTTCATTTAATTCCAGACTTGTTTCAATTTTTGTCGTAGATTCTCTTGCCCCTCAACACATCGTGCTTTTTCTAGCCTACCTCTATTGCTACCATCGCTCCTCAGACTCTGGAAAGTTGGCCATCTGAGGGCCTCGTAACCTTGACTAGAGGAGTAGTGAAGAGAGCTTGCTGTTAGAACGATCCAGTCTCAGTACTGGCTAGAAGCGACTTACGGGAATAAACAAGAATGGGGGTAGGGATAGTTTCCAAGTTGAAAATAAATATTTTAAATATTACTTAATATTGATACTTCTTCGTCTTATCCTTGCGTCAACAGCCCAAAGATTGGTTTGATTTGATTTATATTCATCTCGTGCTGGATATGCATTTAGTATTTCATCTGTTAGTGCTTCCTACATCATCTGGTAGAAATCCTATGTACTAAGGGAGATTAGAAAGAATGGTGGTTCCTCATTGCCTTCCACACTAAATTTCTATGAGTGAGCGCAAAAGGGCATAACTTTTTTTAAATATATTTTTACATACCTTCCAGAGTTATTTTACACGCCCCATGGACACACGACTTGGAAACGACAACTCTAATTTCCCTCTAAAGTTAATTGTGCTACGATTTTTTTTTTATCATTCAACATCCCTCTGCTCTATTTGAACCCACGGACATCGGGTCCTGAGGCAAACCCTTTACCACAAGACCACTGATATCGACTAATATTGTTTATAATTACTTAAATCTCCGTAGTATTTCGTCAATAAGATAGAGTATTAAAGTTAATCTCCATTAAAAATAGTCGACTGCTTAAATAGCCCTCACGATATTAACCCTTGTGATGACGTTTTAACTTTGTCCCCCAAATATAATTTTAATTTTAATTTGATATTGGTGGCCGGATGGTCTAGGGTTAAGGTATCGGACTTCTGTGCTGGGGTTCCGGGGTGCAATCCTAGGTCCCGGCACAGATTTATCTGATTGACAAACCCTTCCTTCACCTCTGACAAAACGTGTATTAATCACAACTTGTGAATGTGTGGAATACCAGGCCTCCACTGTGGCTCAGATTTCACGTTAAGTTGTAAGTCCTACATTTAATCTCACAATCATTCTTACCCTTACACGTTACCGTAAGTGCGTATAGCCCAAACGGGTAGTAATATGCGTTACTAATAATAATAATTTTATATTTGTACTAAAAGTATTTTCTTATCAGTACATGGTTTTATTTCGGTTCTGGCTAGCAATGATTTCAAATTCCTAACCTAAAATAAAATAATTAGGAAAGTAAATATACGTTCAAGTCGTTAAAAGCCAATATTGGCACTATCAACCTCTTCCTGCTGCCATCTTAAATTTTATTTTATAAGACTATTGAACGGGCATTATAGCATGAAAATGAACCAAATGCATAAAATAAAATTGGTACAATTTTACTAAATGACCCAAATAAAAGACATTTCTTGTCAAAAAAAGGACTCCCCCAAATATTTGAAATTACTTACCTTTGATAAGTTCTTGATCCTTGCTGTGAACTGGTTTCAGCCTTCTGATCCAGCTAGAGACATAAACTAAAATATAGCGTCGAGAACGGGGTCAACAAATAGCACTTCCCGCGAAGGACAAACCAATGCCTCTGATCAGGCGATATCTCCTTGGATTGATGGGAGGGTTGAGAAATAGGACAGGAAGACCTTTTCTACGGTATCGTCAACCAACAACTTTCTTAGAGTCTTCTTATAAATGGTCATGTGTACTGTTTATGTCTACAGATACGTTATATAGGGGATGAAAGCGGCCCCCAGCTCAGCTCTGATATGGTCTTTTGTCTCTTGCCCCTCCCTACCTCCACCCTTGTCAAGTTATTTTGATAGATAACAGCCGAGCTGTTTGTCATTCAGTGGCGAAAACTCGATACTAACGACATCTGCACGCGAGCCCGGGTTCACGAGATAAAACAACTGCGTAACGAAACACTTGGAAACAAAAGAGTGGAGGGAGGAAGAGCAAAGAGGAATAAAGAATAGTAGAGGGGATACCTTAAGATACGCAACAAAGAAGAATCTAGAGCACGTGAGTTTATTTTAAAATAAAAATGTCCTCCGAAAGAGACTAGAAAGACTGGCGTACGTCTTGGAATGCCGTTTGAAATTCAACGTTCAGTTTTTTTAATTCCCTTTTTCGTGTCCGTGTTACGTTAGTAGATTGATTTTTTGAAGAGAAGACGGGGACCAAATATGTTTGCTATTCCCATAAAAAGTATTTTATAATAAATAGAAGCCCCATTTTGAGTTCAATATAGCACAGCTTTTCAACTTTGCATAACTTATTACTTGAACCATGACCTTTATTAGAAAATGTGCACCACTTTGTCCGAAACGACCGACCGACAAAAGATAAAATATTTTAAATTCCTGTATATCTATTTCTGGACTACTGGTTATAAATGTATGTAAATTCCAAGGAATATATTTCCATTGTTTATTATAGAAAATACCCTGACTTTAAACACTTACTAGGTACAACCTTGTAGTTTAGCAGCTCTCAATTTCGACGGATGAAATCCATTTATACAAATGAAAACTAGTATAGACACACTTAAAATGTATTTAGAAGCTAGATACCTTAGTTTAATCTATTCAACTAGGTAATTAATACTAGCTAAAGCCACTGAACACGTGAACAAAGGCATCAGTCTCGTAATGTTTGGTCTGGGTTAAAGTTCCAACAAGCTGTTTTGAGTTGGTCTATCATAATTGTATTAAAATTATCGCACCACACCAACATGCTACCACTAGTTTGGACTATACGTATGTGACCTTATTTTGATAATGTAGTAGGGATTTAAAAAAAGGTTTAATTTAGAGGAAGTATACCCAAATATTTGTGCAGGGAGAGTGTAAAACCATTGGAGGTAAATCATTCTCGGTAAGCCCAACTGGGATTCTAAGCCTTATATCCCCGTCATCGACAGCCCAGTTTGTTGCAATAGTGATCTTATAAACTTGACCTTGGCTTGATCTTATAAACTTTGGTATAAAAATATACCTTAATAAAAGGGTTTAACCTTCGTAAGGATACACAAAACACATTCACGTAATGAAAAATATCAAATTGATAAAAATAAACTGGTTTAGCTAATACATAAATTATAGCCTAGTTTAAAGAAGGTCAGTACATCATTGTAATGTGCGTATAAATAATTAGATTTAAACTACAAATCAAGTCTAAAAACTTGTGTGAGTCTGCCCTTTCTTTAGTAACTGAAACTAGTTTTTTTTATTAGTAGAGGGGATGTTTGGTGTGCTCTGGACACACATGAGCTCAGCGTCAGTGTATCGTGATATATACCCTACATTAGCGTCGACACATATATACGATGACAGCATGTTCCTATTAAAAATAAAAACTACGCTTTGAGCCACACTCTAATTAATGCAATGAGTACAGTGGGGGTCATAACTAACTATCTTGTTTGTTTATAGGAGAGTATGTAGCTTGATGTCTAATTACTTTTAAAATGAATTGATTTTATAAACAAATCAACATTATTAATAAGATTAATGATATATTTGGCTATACTTTGCTAAAACAAAATGTTTAAAGGGGTTTAATGGTAATGGTTATTTTGTTGAATTTATCTGCTACGATTAAAATATATTCTCTTTAGTATTTACTACCAAGAAATTTTAACATGTGCTATAAAAATACACCTCTACATATCTTTATTGAGACATCATGATCATACAACCCGCATTTCAAAGCTGTATGTAATGTAGTATTAGATTTTTATCACGATTTCCTTGTTTAAATGGAAATTTGCATTATCGCCTGTATTAGGGGATAATACACCTTGCAACACACATCTGTATGCAATGTAGTATCAGATCTATCTCAGGGCGTCAGCAGTTTGTGTCCCCTGTTTTATATGATAATATACACCACATCACACAATTGTATAAAATTGAGTATAATTGTTATATCACGGCTCATTATGATAAAAATAGTATTAAGCTAGATGTTTAAGTTCAAAGACCCAGAAATAATTTGATATATAGGTTTACAGTAGATTTACAATTGCTTTAACCGTTTATTTTATGTGAACTTAATGTTTCTATTTCAATAGTAAAATGCTTACAATATCTTCTAAATAAAATATCAGTATCCTACCGAGCTAAGTCCATGGTTCTATGGAGGGATACTATCAGCCAAAAGTCAAGGCTTAAGGGTGAAATGGGAAGAACGCGAGAAAAAGTAAGTATTTTTTACAGTTTTTGTAGAAAAAAATTTTCTCCATGATATATTAAAGATTAATAAACATAGTTTAATTTTCTTCACATGGTGATATCAACAGTTATTCAATATATGTTATGAGCATAGGGGCATTAAATGAAATACTTTTTAAAGGTATATATATATATATATATATATATATACGGGAAGTTTTCATTAAACTCCAGGACATCCTTGACAGTTATCAAAGAACTGTTTATGTCACAATGTTAATAAAGTTGAACTATGTTTATACTGGAGAATTATTTGATTTATTTTGTCCAAAAAAATGTGTATATAAAAGTTTCAAAATTACGGCCCTTAGCTCGTGCTTCCTTCACTAACTCCGCCTTTAAATAATATTTCCAAATGAAATATTGTTCACTTAAACATATATGTTTTTACTAAAGAAATGCCGTTTTATACATTAGTAGCTAATTGATCCTATACATCTGTTTTGTATCAGGATGTCGACATGGCACCTACTTATACCCGTGACTGTACACATCTAAATACCTTGTCCAACATGGTGGTAATATGTTGTACTGCGTGCATGTCATGAGGCCAGAAGAATGCTAAGAGTTCACTACAGGTTTGTTTGGAGGCAGAAACTGTTCTTGTGTCCATGTGAATTACGACTACATGCGTGAGTGTGTGTTCAGACCTCGGAGAGAAGAAGGCCTTATGTATACTTTTCATGCGACCTATGTAGAGATACTGCTTCACTGCACAAATTGATTGTACTAAAAACTGGTCTGGAATGAATTGCTAAAGTATTACCGCGCGCAGCCTCTGTTACAAGTAAATAACGGCCATTTAAAAATAATAAAACCGCATGCGATAGAAATAAATAATTGTTCGGTTGGCTCATCATCAGTAAGTACAGGGCTAGTTAAAACGGCCGTGTGGACTATTTAAATTGAATGGAACCATTAAAAGAACCCATCTCATATAATGAGTTTGAACTTTTTTAAACAAAATACAAATAATGATAACCAAACTGTGTATGTAGCGATATATAAGTATTCATAAAAATAATAAAAATAACAATTATTTCAATTTCAATTTCAATTAGTAAAATAAATCTAAATCATTTCATTTTCATTTTATTTTATTAAAGTGCTAGCCAATAGTCGAGACCTCCAATAAACTAGTATTGAACAAAAGCAGAACAACGCATGGCTTACAAAATAATAACTATAGTGATAATATTTTGTTTTACCACCGTGTCATACTGTCTGTTCAGGTTATGCTCAATTAATACTACTAATACTAATAGTACTACTTTTACACACGTTTACTAATGAAATTCTAGAGAAATTAAACGAAAACAAACATATAGCTATATCATGTATATACAATGCCGGAAGCATTTGATACGTTAAATAAAGATATTTTACTAGAATCACTTTAGAAAATTGTTATCATAGGTATTATTTACGAATGATTTAAAAATTACTTAAGAAATAAGAAAATAATAGTTAAAATAAGTAATATAGAAAGTGAAGAATTGAGTATAGATATTGGAGTACCACAAGGCTATATTCTTGGGCCAAATAATCATATAACCCGAAAGGGAGGTAAGAGTCTGTGCAAAATATTACTATTCTTCACCGATATTATACTACTTAAGCTATGCAAGAGCATTGTCAAAGTGTATACAAAATTGATTGTAGTATATTTGTGTATGTTGATGATACGATGTTGTATGTGGTGTACAAAAATGTAGATAGAGCTAAACAAATATTGCAGGAAGACTTTAACAAGGTGAAAAAACTGGATTCATGAAAATAAATTAACATTAAGAAAACGCAAACTGTGCATACCAGACTACCGCATGTTATATAGTATAAATTAGATATAAAAGGTCATTGCTTAGATTGTTTACATAATATGAAACCGTGTAATTGTTCAACATCCACGCAAGTTGAGACATATAATTATCTTGGACTGATGAGAGAGTCTCATATGAAATGGAATACTCATATAGACATAATGAGTAGGAAGCTAAGAGCGTGAATGGTTAATATATGTATACTAAAAAAAAGCGTTATATTTGATATTCTAAAAATAGTATATAACGCACTAATTGAATCGCATCTGGGCTTTGGTATTACTTCATGGGGTATTACAAGTGATTAAAACAAATTAATGTTCTTAAAATACTGAGTGAAAATAACAATAAGTACTAAGGAGTGGACACAATTGATATTAAAAAAACATGTATAACTATAAAATAATAATTCAGTATAACTACTAAGAAACATATAAAGTAAGACAGGCTCATTGTCACAACTCCCGGAAACGACAGAGGTATCGGATTCTAAATCTGAAAGACTTAGAAGTCTTTTACCTTGTTTTGAGCTCCCAGCCTTCTCAGAAAGTGGTAGATTTTACTTAAATGGAGTATTGTTTCTGGTTGCGTAACACCTTCATGTGAATCGATAGTAAATGGAACATTTATATTAAAGCTGAATACTATTTTGAGTCTATCGATCAATCTAGAATAATACTCTTGCTGTTCATTGAAAATGACACAATTTGAGAGATGTACCTCCAAACAAATCATCAGAGTTAAAATATAATGTGATACTTTACAAGATGAAGTAACTAAATTATTGTTTGTGTGTGTTACCCACGTGTAATAGTCATTTTAATATACAGGTTGTTAAAGAAAAGCGTTCGGAGCTTTATAAATTTGTAGTATTAATTAAAATTAGTAAAAAGGTATCAGTAACCATAGCTACGAAAACCAACTCAAGAAGAAATACCAGCAATTTTGTCTTTCGGCTATAAAAAAAATTAATGCTACGCTGCACCACACACACACTTTCTTTCTCTTTAATAGTAATATTAACTAAAAAAGCTAGTAGAATTTGTTAAATGGAATAACATGAACTGTTGCAGAAAAACTCCTCCAAAGAGTGTGAAATGTAATAAATATAGTGTGTTTTAGAAACAGTGAGAAACGAGGATCATCTTTGTCCACTAAAGATCATAACAATCACTATATTAAAATAAATGGTATGGATTTCTGCACTGACTTTCTAGTTACAGTGTCTCAAAATGGAGATATTCACTCAAAACTCGTAATATATGTGAAACCCGATTACAAACTACGCTATACTTACGTAAAACATATTTTGACCCCAGGCTTTATGTTTCATGATTTTATTTTTAAAGAATTAGAAGTCCTCATTTGTATACTTGGATCAATAAAAAACGTTGCCATTGGCTCCACAAGGGTCAACACTTTGTATTAAAATTTCTATTTTCTGTTTAAAAAAAATTGACATTTTATTATGGGTGGCACATCTTCAGGTCATTGCAATGCTATTAAACTCTTCATTTATAAATTTTCACCAATAAAATAGGGAAATATTAACTATTGAATCTAAAATGATAAAGATAGTTCATTGCTGTACAAACATTTCCCCTAAGAGGTTAAAGGAAAAAGAATATCATCTTTTTGAGATACTTACTTATTCATTGGAGCCATTTTGTTTATAATCTTAATCAACGCCTACATACGGATTTGATCTAAAATCGTTAGATACGATTTTGAGAAAATCAAATGTCTCTATTTTTTCCTTTAGTAAGCTCTTAATTTTAGGGTTATGTTTATGTGAGTGTGTTTCGGGGGCATCGCTTACAAGCCTCATTTCGTTCAAATGCAGTAATAACCCACATAAAGAAATTGTAATGTTGGTGCTTCACTCGCTTCATATTGCCTCTCTCTCTCTCTCTTTGCTCTCACTACGCATGCGCCTACCCCCCTTGATGACCACTATGACCTGCGCTGTAGCTGTAAGGTATGATTGGCTGACACCTGTTCTCCCTTTCCTTTTTCCTTCTCAATTTATAGTTTGGTTTAATATACCATTCGAACAGAATAAGATACACAACTTCTAATAATTTATGACTGATCGGGTCTCTAACTGTACCTTCTCTACTGCAGCAGACAATTTGAGCTGGCCCAGGCCGGAATGGAGTCCAGTGCAGTCAACGCAGGGGCTACCCGGAGGTAGCACCCCGCCACACCTGGATCACCAACACCTCCATAATCTACCGCTGGTACACTAGAAGTGCGCCACCTGCCCTACCACTGTGGCTATAATCACGCAGCGCTATCGCAGTTGATTGTTACATCTGAGTTGGCTCACACAAATACTGTTTGGTAGCCAGACTGGCTAATTTCCGTCTGCGTGCGGTGTGTACTGTTAATCGCCAAGCAGTGTATCTGTTACTATGTAATTCCAATTGTATGTAGCGTGTCAATCAGATTTATTGAACACCTACAAGGAAAAAGTTAACTATTTATTACTATTCGTGTAATTGGGTGCCACGTTTGAGTTATATCAAGATGTTGAAGATAAACTACCTCAAAGTTATACTCTCTCATACAAAAAATACGTTTAACCCTACGTTCAAACACGTGGATAGTCAAAAATAATTATATCTTGATAATTGCTGGTCTAAATATCAAAAAAGAGGACTAATATTATTATAGTTATGAATAAGATATGTGAGTGCGTGCCCTTGTTATAAGAAGGGGTCAGATACAAAAAACTTACAGCCGACCATGCGGCCGTCTAGAAAATTGAGAAAATCTACATCTATATTATTTCTTCGCTTAAAAACAACAGTGAAAATCAAATAACTAAATTATTACTGATGCATTTTGATATAGGATATATGTGTATAAACTCACCCACGGGCAGATGCCTGCAGATATCATTAACTCACTTCTAAAACCAGGATTATCTATAATGGCGGCTCCACGTGGCGCAACTCTTGCCCGCTCAGTAGTGAAGAAGGGGTTGAAATGGAAAGTCGACGCACCGACTCATGCGCAATTCTGCGCCTCTGGTGGTCGACAGAAGAAGCTCGTCAGTTTCAATCTCTTCTCTCTTTCCAATCCTCGTTTATTCTCCCTTATTTTACCTCTGCTTCTTAATTCATTCTCCTTTATCTCTCTTTCATGTTCGTGTCTGATTGTGACTATATATGGGACGCACCACGAGTCCGAGTTTGCAGAACGCCTTTTCACAGCCTAGGTACTACAACGAAGCGCTGCCAGTGAAACAACCAAGAAGGATCATGGGGTCTGGGTCGTCGGAATCGCCGCCATAGCATCGTCGATGCAGGATGAATCGTCCGAGTCAACGAGCTGGATACAAGCACACCTCAGCTAGGGTATCGGTATCCAGCGGGGGTAATTTAGTCCCTAGCATTTAGTCAGAAGATACTTTATTTTTGGTTTGACATAATGTAAATAGTCATTCGGAAGTCCTTTAGTTTAGCAAGAGAAATGTTTTATTTAATTAGATCTTGTATCATGTTCAGAACTAGCTAACTTCATTATGCTAGAAGTACCTTGGCAATATTACGCCTTTTTGTCTGATGGACAAGTCAGATTTTAATGACTCATAAAGTCAAATGCTGAGTGCATTATTGTATTTTTGGACACTGTCCTAACGTCAAAGCCTCTGGCTCGGAAAATGTGAATTTTAGTGTGGTAAATGTACACTAACTCACAAGTTCCTATAAATCTTGAAAAAGAAAAGTAATTCATGACACCCTAAACGTCATGTGCATCAGTGCTTTGTTATTGATGGTTATCGCCAGGAAGTCTGTTTCTTTCTTCTGCCTTACGCAGTGCAGTTGTAAATCATAGAGGTTTGACTATGCAGTCAATGTTCATTAAAGGTATTAGTTTGGGTGCGCAACCCGTGGAAATTGACCTTTTGTCATAGTGGGGTCCGCGCAAATAATACTATTTTGTTTTGCCCTGTAAATAGGTTCTTAAATTTTGTGGTAGTTCAAAATTAGGTTAATGTACTATTGAATGCATTGGTAGTACCGTAAGGGAACATGTCCTGCCATAGTACTTTAATGACTCCTGGCCCTTAGCCATCATCCAGCAGGATTTACCAGTCAACTATCCAACTAATTTAGTAACACTCAACCTTGTCAAGTGAGACTGTGTAAATGTTATACTATAAATTTGTTCTATATTTTGCTTTAACTAATTCTCAAAATACTCTCCTTTTTTTTAGAAATTTTACAGCCTCATGCCTGGCCACTGTGTTGCCCAGGTAGCCACAAGTAATCAAGTAATCCCTCAAGTTTATTTGTCTTGAGAAGAAATTTAAAATTCTATAATTTTCTACCTAATTGTAAAACTTGTACATTTTTATGCTTTTAATGTCTACTAAATAAAACTATTGTGAAATTGAAATGTTCAGTTTTCTAATTTACTTAGTTTAGCAG
The DNA here is from genome assembly GCA_902151425.1 of Timema shepardi. Taxonomy (NCBI): domain Eukaryota; kingdom Metazoa; phylum Arthropoda; class Insecta; order Phasmatodea; family Timematidae; genus Timema; species Timema shepardi. Next base: position 525,620 of record CABFVX010000008.1, on the reverse strand, counting down.
TATTTAGTTTCATTATTGTTGCATGTATAGCTACGGGTAATGTGAAGGTTACGCATTGGCTCAACTAATTTGGGGAGTCATGAATCACTTGTTTATTTCTAAGTCAATCCCCTGGATAATTGATGTAAATAAGTATTGAGCTAGTTAGGCCGATATTATAAAAGTTTCCACAAGAGTCAACTAGGGCATGATAGTTCAGTGAGCAGATATAGTCACTTGCTGACATGTACTACTTGTGTTGTTTATCGTGATATAAGCGGCTTACCCACTCAAGTTGAGTCATGTTAGTATTATGTCTACATACAAGCGATTAACGTAAGATTGGTTGTTTGGCAATGTCTGTCTGTATTGGTAGGAAGAGAACACCACGAGTCACTAGTGGGGAGTACTAGATTTGTTTTGATGACCTAATTAGGTCTCTTGACCGTGGCTATGTTGTCTCATATTGTATTATTTTGGGGTTCTGTATTTTATTAATTAATATTTGCTCTGCCCTTGGACGGCCTTTTAATCACTATTGCATGTTCATTTGAGGGCTTGTAGACGACCTCCTTATGCCTTACACTCGTTGTACTTGTACTTGTTGGGTATACCTTGTAGACAAATTTTGTTCGTGGATGTGGCCACTATTGCTCTTGTCTGTAGCTATGTTGCTCTAACTGGGGCTAATTATCCCCGGTATTAGAGGTACTAGGTTAGCGCCTCCTCATTACGACTATGACGTTATCTCACTATTGGTTGCCATAGATGGAGAGTTTATTTATTCAATTTCTAGATGCCTAAGTAGCTAGGCTTCTTGAGAACCTAAGTGATCATAAGCGAATGGGTTGATGGTCATTTGCACGGGAATATTGACATTTAATCGCACGAACTCTTCCTTGAGGTCAGTTCAAAGGACTTATTTAAATATTTATAATTATAGACCCGCCATTGTCCAGTTTGTTGCAGTTGACGAGTCGCAGGGATTGTCTTCTCGGGAACTTTCAGGATCCTGGATATAGATACCAACCTGTAATTTCCTTTAGTTAACTATTGTTGACTCATTTGCCTATACTCACGGGGCTCATAATACTGAACGGTTTTTTTTTCAGTTTATTAAGTATTATTTTTACCTAAGTGTTGTGATTCTACACTCAGCGACCAAAATATATTTTTTACAGAAAACAACGGAAACCAAATGAACTATCCCTTATGTATCTTATTTTACTCTGTTTATATGACTCTTTAATAAAACTTAATAATCATTGTGTTTCTTTCTTTGTGTGTTTGTTACTTTCTCTAAACCTTAAGTACGGGTATACAATTCGTAGGTAGCCTCAGGAAGACAGTCAGACAAGGAGCGAGATAACATGGAATTAAACTGTAGATGGTTCATAAAGCTAGTCGCCATCGATTGCGCTTTCACGCCTATAAGGTGAGGATTTTGCAGGATATCAAACCTGATGACTGACCAAAATGATAATCATTTACAATCGCTATCTAGAATCGCATCGATGGTGAAGGGAACATTTTATTGAATGTAATGCTTTTGGACGAGGCCACCTATCACATTTAGGGATAAGTGAATCGAAACAATGTACTAATTTGGGAATATAAAAATACACATGTAGTCAAAGAACACGTGCATGATAGTTCGAAAGTTATGTGTGGCGTGGTCTCATGCGCAATCAATATTTTGAACCGTTTTTCTTTTGGAAACATCATCACTGCCATGATATACCTGGGTGTGTTTCAGATCTTTACTGTACCACATATATCAATCATTCTGCCAAAAAAAATTTTTTTTACCATGATGGTGCTCTACCCCATTGGAGCTATGATGTATGAAATTTCCATAATAACGCATTCCCCAACCGTTGGATAGATCATGATGGTCAAATTCCCTGCTTTTTGAGTTCGCCCAACATCACCTCATTAAATTTCTTGTTATGGGGGTATGTCGAAGACAAAGTGTACTCTACAAAAGTTACCAACGTTATGAATTTGAGACAGCACACAGCAGATGTCATAAACTCTGTCACAGTAGACATGTTGCTAAACACTTGGCGTTAAAATTGACTACAGACTAGACATGCTTCGTGCAACCAAAGGCGCCCATGTGGAGGTGCAATTAACTAAACTGAAATTAACTTGACAGAAACTTTGTGAGTTTTACTATAATTTTAATATTTAATAAAGATTCACTAAATATTTTCCTTCAAAGAGTATGCGTTTAAAATGTTGTGTAGCGTGTCAATCAGATTTATTGAACACCTACAAGAAAAAAGTTCACTATTTATCACTATTTATGTAATTGGGTGCCACGTTGGAATTATATCAAGATATTGAAGATAAAATACCTCAAAATTTATACTCTCTCGTATACTGAAACTACGTATTGCCCTACGTTCAAACACGTGGTTAGTCAAAAAATAATTGTATTTTGATAATTGCTGTTCTAAATATCAAAAAAGAGGACTAATATTATTATAGTTATGAATAAGATATGTGAATGCATACCCTTGTTATAAGATGGGGTCAGATAAAAAACTTACAGCCGACCATGCGGCCCTCAAGAAAATTGAAAATATACATCTATATTATTTCTTTGCGTAAAAATAACAGTGAAAATCAAATAACTAAATTAATACTGATGCATTTTGATATAGGATATGTGTGTATAAACTCACCACGGGCAGATGTCTGCAGATATCAGTAACTCACTTCTAAAATCACAGGATTATCTATAATGGCGGCTCCACGTGGCGCAACACTCGCCTGTTCAGTAGGGGAGAAAGACTGACAATGGAGATCGACGCCTCGACCTCTCGCGCAACTACGCCTCTGGTGGCCGACAGAAGAAGCTCGTCAGTTTCTATCTCTTCTCTTTCCCTTTCCTCGTTTATCCTTCCTTATTTTTACCTCCGCTTCTCAATTCGTTCTCCTTTTTCTCTCTTCCATGTTCATGTCTGATTGTGAGTATATATGGGACGCGCCGCGGGTTCAACTTTAGAGAGCGGTTCTACACAGCTAAGGATCATCAACGAACCGCTGCCGGTGAATAACCAAGACGGGTCATGGAGTCTGGGTCGTCAGAATCGCCTCCATAGCGGCGTTGAAGGAAGATGTATCGTCCTATTCAACGCGCAGGTTACGAGGACGCCGCAGCTAGGGTATTGGTATCCGGCGGTCGTCATTAGTCCCTAGTATTTAGTTACTAAGTTAGAAGAAACTTTATTTTGGGTTTAACATAATGCAAATAGTTATTTAGAAGTCCTTTTTTTAATGCAAGAGAAAATGTTTTTTTTAATTCTAGTATCATGTTCAGAACTAGTTAACTTCAATATGGAAGAAGTACCTAGGTTATATTATGCTTTTTTAGTCTGATGGTCAAGTCAGATTTTAATGACTCATAAAGTCAATTGCTGAGTGCATTATTGTATTTTTGGACACTGTCCTAACGTTAAAGCCTCCGGCTTAGAAAAATGTGAATTTTTAGTGTTGCTGATTTACACTAACTCGCAAGTTCCGATAAATCTTGAAGGGAAAAGTGTTCATGACACCCTAAACGTCATGTGCATCAGTTCTTTGTTATTGATGGCTATCGCCGGGAAGTCTTTTTCTTTCTTTTGCCTTACGCAGTGCAGTGTAAATGATAGAGATTTGATGATGCGGTCATTGTTCATGGAAAGTATTAGTTTGGGTGAGCAACCCGTGGAAATTGGCCTATTGTCATAGTGGGGTCCACGCAAATAATATTTTTTTTTGGCCTGTAAATAGGTTCTTAAATTTTGTATTAGTTCTAAAGGATGTTAATGTACTATTGAATTCTCTGGTAGTACCGTAAGGGAACATGTCCGGCCATAGTACTTTAATGACGCCTGGCCCTTAGTCATCAATCAGCAGGATTCACCAGCCAACTATCCAACAAATTTAGTGGATCTCTGGTAATATTCAACCTTGTCAAGTGAGACTGTGTAAACGTTATATTATAAATTTGTTCTATATTTTGCTTTAACTAATTCTCAAATTACTCTCCTTTTAGAAATTCTACAGCCTCTTGCCTGGCCACTGTGTTGCCCAGGTAGCCACAAGTAATCAAGTAATCCCACATGTTGTTTTGCCTTGTGAAGAAATTTAATATTCTATATTTTTCTACCTTATTGTAAAACTTGTACATTTTTATGCCTTTATTGTTTACTAAATAAAACTACATTGTCAAATTGATATGTTCAGTTTTATAATTTAGTATAAATGGACTGTGTGTAAACACAAGTTTCAGTTGGAATCACATGGTGGACCCCAAGTGTATGGTTTCTTATAGCTCAGAAACTATGAGGTGTATAAAAATATATTCCAGATTAAAATATTTTTAATTTTAGCAGTTCTACAATTTTACAATGATACATTATTTCGTATCTTAAATATTTACGGATACATGACCAAAATTGAAATGTATAATTATCTCCTTAAAGTCATTTAAAGAGGATTTTGAGAAGATCGATTTTTTTCTCTTTTTCCCCTCCAGTAAACGACCCTTAATTATAGGGTTATTTATCTATTTCCAAAAAAACCTCAGCGGAATCTTTTGAAGCCCCTAAATACAAAGTTTTAGCCCGAAAGTTAAAGTGGTTCTAGCTGTAGTCCAAGATATAGACAGAGAGCATTGCAAAAACAATTTTTTCAGTTTCAGGGGATCATATTTATCAAAATATTGAGGACGGTTTTTTTGACGATTACAAAAATCTTGGGCTTCGTTCGGATTGTCTATCAACAGTTTTCAACTCGCTGTTGTAAGTCTGTTAAGTAATTTATTTAATACGAATACACTAAGCTCTTTAAGTATCCCCAAACAAAAGAATCCAAAGTATTTAGGTCACGGGTCCAGGAGAGTTATGCCCATGGACCTCTTCGATCCGTTCATCACATGCAGTTGCATGGCTTGTGGTTGTGGTTTTATCCTTTGGATGGCTTTGTCTGGAGATACTTAAAGAGTTTATTGTATATATCCCCAATAAAGTATTTAGTAGACTTACAGCATCAAGCAAAAAACAATTGTCAGACGATTAGGATGAATCCAGGGATCTTTGAAAAAAGCACGCAAAAGTCTGTTTCGAAGATGTGAAATATGTGTAAAAATGGAAGAATACCGTGTAGAATACCTTTTGTTGTGATAAGGTAATAAATGTGTGTCATGTAAACCCAAATAACATTTCATTTTTGATCTTAATATTTTTACTCCCTAAAGATAAAATTATTTACATCTGTTTGTGAGTCGGTTTGCAGACCTATGTTTACTTGAATAGTTTTACTCATTTTAAAAAATACTACAAGATCCTAAGGCTATGAGCGTTCTTTTTTTAACACTCTTTAAGTGTCGATAATCGTCTTGTACCCCAACCACTCACGGATGCATGCGGCATGCACTAGGAATTACTTATAAAATGTTATTACCTTTCACGCAAATTGAGCTTAGCGGCTTCTTTTGACTTCAAACTCCTGAAAAAAAACCCATAGAAAATGTTACTTGTATACCAAAGTAGAATATAAATTATTATTGAAGAGCATGAAACCTAAAATGTACCTGAAAGAGAGAGGGTATAATAAGGTGGAATGGATAGAAATAGCTAAGATAGGTGGCTTACTTTAGTACAAAACAGTATATTATCATTTTCAATAGTTTATTCGTTTACACATTTTTTATAACTTCTCAGACTTTATATTCAAATAACTTATATTCTAATGCTTTAAGACTACAAAATCTGTTTGAAATTGTATCTGTGTTACATAAGTTTACGGTTGTTAGCACCTACATTGTACCATTCTAGCACAGATAATTTACTCTTATATTTATTACTATTTTTCCTTCAACCTATAATCCATGTTAAGTCTAATTTTTTATTTATATTTTTATATGCAACTATTTCTAATATATTTTGCGTGAAATTTCTATTCCTCTATTTTATATATGGTTTTCACAGTTTCTTTTAATGCCATAATATTTAACTGTTAGTTACTAATCTAATCATCTTGTTATTATTTTCTAGTTCCTGTCAATTTTATATTATTTTGTTTATTCTTGATCATAATTGAAAGGTTCTCGAACAATTTATATATTAGTTTAATTCTTCAATGGGCTTACCTGAATCTTGGACTATTCTTAGGGAGTGGTTGCATATATAATTGACCATTTATGAAATAGGATATTTATCCTTAATATTTTTTGGTAGTCCTTGTAATCATATTTTATCTTTAAAAACTTTTTTTTCAATCTTCTATAATAAACTGTCTTTTAACTCACTTCCAAGGTTTTATTTACTTAATGTAACAACCTTTGATATGTTTTTATAAAGTACGTTCTTTGAAATTTTTCAATTTACTTTAGTAAGTGTGGCAATGAAATTTTGAGTTACTAATGCCATAAAATAATTAGATAAATATTAAACCTAAAGTATAAAATGTTAATTTATCATCTACTTCCTATCTGGACATGTTGATCCAATAATTGTTATGTTTCTATAATATTGTTTAGTTCAATGTTATCTAATATAAAATTCATTATTACCAAACTTCAAGCACTCCAAAACATTGTATTCATATAAGACAAAACGATGTTTACTAATAATTATTTATAAGAGCTCACATACATAATATTACTAATAATTATTTATAAGAGCTCACATACATAATACAGGTTCAACAATATTATTACTTCTTCAATCATAATAGGCTGATAAAGAATATAAATGCACATATTAATCCGGCTAAAGGAAGGGGAAAATATTTTCATTTTAACATATATTTAATAATTCTTGGACTGGGAAAGGGGGGGGGGGATACTTTAGGGAATTACTCCCAAACATTTTCTATACATGAAAAATAAAATTATTTTTTCTATAAATATTGAACGAACCATATCAATCGTTTTGTTTGATGCTATGAGTAATTTACAAGGACAATAAGTTTTTGGAATTCATAATAATGGACTGAATGGATATTATGTATATACAATAAACAAAACAAAATCAGCCAAATGGTTTATGAATATGAACAATGTTATATTTGACAAACTCAAAAAAAATTGTATATATTAAATTATATGTACGTTTGAGCTATAAATTATTATTATTTACTACAATGTCCCTACAATCGCTATTTAATCAAATTCTTTTTAATCGTTTTAGAATGGATCAACTTGGGTTGTGTTTGTTTAATCTAGCCAATTACCCTTAATATGTAGGCCTATTTATCATTTCATATATTATTGAGCAATGAGGTGTGATAGAAATATTAATGCATACCAAATTTTTAAAATTCATCTCGGCTATCTAGTCTCTACAGCATGGACTACAAATCTCTTATAAAACCGATAGCATTTGTTTTTAACCTGGGTCTTGTCATCAGACCTAACATTTACACAAAGGCATACAGGTCACTCCCAAAATTTCTTTTTTCAGAATTTGAAACATATAACATGTACGTTTGGATAAAATATAGATCTAATAGTTTAGTATTTATAATATTTCTTCCATACTCTGCAAATATACATATTTTTCACCACGTCTTACTACCCATTCGTGCTAAGCATATATATATATATAATATAGTTCTAATAGTTTAGTACTATAATATTTCTTCCATACTCTGCAAATATACATATTTTTCACCACGTCTTACTACCCATTCGTGCTAAGCATATATATATATATATTTATATATATATTCATCACGGCTTGGTACTCATTCGGATTATACGCAAACATTAATTACGCTAATGGAATAAGGATAAGGAAAGTATAATTTAAGAGGAAAAGCAGCCACATTTGTGTCAGGGAGAAAGTGTGAACCCAATTAGTAAATATACCCTCAGTGAACGCGTCTGGGATTCGAATACCTACTCTCTCATCACCGGAAAATATCAGCAGATTAAAGTGATGTCTTTGTCCACGTGTCCATAATTGTGGGTTGTTTATGTTGTTTTAATTAAAGATTTATGAGGGTAGTAATTTGAATGTTGCTTTCAGTGATTGCTTGCCATAGGTATATTGCAAACACTATCTGGAATTCCCCCAAAAATTAAAATCGTTATTTATGACGTTCTAATAAACGATCACTTTCAGTACCTCAGGTTATATGAGGCTGCCAGTATTATTCATCCACTCCAAGTTGCACAGAACAAACCTGTAAAGAACATATTTGATCTAACAAACGTATACACATAAAATGACATATTACCAATATTGGGTCTTCACAAACTTAATATCTTAAAGTGAAGAATTTCTCAGATGAAAACACCACTCAGAACAGTTAACACACAAGACATTCTATCTATCTATACATAAATTCAATTAGATCGAGTATGGAAAAGACACCGTCTTATTTCATGGCTAACAAGTGTGCAGCAACTTACCAAAACCATACAAAAACCTCCAAAACCCACATCTTTTTAAAAAGAAACTTAAATCTCTTTCAATTAAATCAATAGCTACATGGCGTACAAACCGAACGGGTAGTAATACACGGTGCTAAAAACAAAAGCTACAAGGGAATATCTCGTTTAAAATTTGGTTTTAATTCTACTATAAAAACCTTTAAAATCAGATGATCAATAATATATTTTTTACAACACAATATCAAAATCAACTAACTAACTCAATAAACATCAAAATCCTGGTAGCAAAATATTTATCAGAACCTTTTCGAATTATATACCTGGCTTTCTAAATTATATATATATATATATATATATATATGTACAACTACTTAATCTAAAAATAACAGTAATATGCTACAAATCAACAAATTCCTAAAAATTAGTCACTATAACATTATCGATTTATTTAATATTACTATCTGTAAATCTAATAAATGCACTTTGTTTTTTTATTAGAGTTTTTTACATTGAAATGTCGTCAAATACATAACCGTGTTGTATTGTATCTATTTAAATGTTCTATAATTGTCCGCTATTAAATACAATTGTTGAATTAAATTTGTAAGATCTCCACCTATAGCTTTACTCAAGGAGGTTAGATATTTTGATTGATAACTTATAAATTAGATTGTGACATTGATATTAAAATTTTGAATTGTAAAATATTGTATTGTAAGCTTAAAACATAACAAACTTCAAACTTCATGGTTACAGAAGAGAAATGGGGGAATGTCTGGAGACTGGGTGCACAATATCTTTAATCTTGTGTGTATGTGTTTGTGTGCTATAGAGTGGGTGTTTTTGTGCTATAGAGTGTTTTTTTAAAGAGTGCCTTTGTTCACAAGTTAGGTCAATGAAAGTTTCAGTGGCGTGGGTAGAAACAGGCCCAACTTGCAAGGCAACATGAGGGTCCTTTGTGCTGGAATAAAACCCGGGTAGAGGGGGGAAGGGGAGGAAGGCAAGTAAAATAATATCATAGCCCGGGAATAAACGAAATGCAGTTGTTTAACGTCAGTGGCGTTGCCACACTTACAGTTTCCTGCGGCGTCGCCACGCTTACTAAACACTCACACAACACGCCGGTGTTGTTTAAAAAACTTCACATTTCATGTTGCCTAACTATGTTTTGTTGTATCGTGTGGAAGCAGTGTTGCTGGAGTTAAACACGCCAGTGTTAATGCAATGCTTCTTCGTAACTTCCATCGAGATTCATATGGGTGTGATCAAGTTTCCTCATACTCAACATCACTTCCATTTTCTATCATGGCTTTTAGATAAATTATAAACTAACTTACCGTTTGGGATCCTATATAACTAGAAATTAAGTTTTAGAATAAGATAAGTAAATTACTATCATATCAATTATAATTTTTCCTAACAACGAAAATAATATAATAGGGGTAGTAATAACTTAAAGAATAGGAAAAGGGACCCTCAAAAAATATATTTTTGGTATGAGTATGACCCTGAATACCATCCACTTTATTGTTACATCAACACCAATCGTTACCACGGCTAAGGATTTATTGACATCCACAAACTTAAAGGTGTGTATACCTGGTAAATTAGAGTATAGTAATGTATTTGTGCGCAATGTTACTTGTTTTCAATTAATCGGATTATGTATGGAGTCTCGTAGCCCATGTTCATCACTCCATACACTTTGTGCCCAATGACTATAACTGGTAGGAGCTTATATGGGCAATCAAACTATTTCGAGAAGAAGATAATGTAGTTTTGATATCATCTCCTTTTGGGAGGCTTTGCAACAAGATACTGTAAATACAAAAAGTCGGGAAATGGCCCAGATGGCATTGAAGCACAAATACCGTTATTTTGGGTTGAGCTAATATGCGCACGATTTTTAGTGTTTGTTTTTTTAAGTTCCTTTTTATTTAGAAATGCGGCCAATTTGACGTTTAAAGTTGTAGCGTTGAGCGAAAAATAAACTGAAGAGGAGATATCGGATACGGTGACTAATTACCTTTAAGATAGTTGTATGGATAGTCTTGATAAAACGACGTGTTTATAAATAATTAATTATTAGCACCGCGTCCTACCACCCGTTCGAGCTGTACGCGCTTACGCTAGTATGTAATGGTAGGGTGATTGTGAGATTAAATGGAGGACCTACTGTTTAACGTGGGATCCGAACCACGGTGGAGGCCTGGCATTCCCCAAATTCACAAGTTGTGATTAATACACGTCTTGTCAGAGGTGAAGGAAGGGTTTGGCAATCAGATAAATCCATGCTGGCTCCAAGGATTGGACTCCGGACCCCCAGCACAGAAGTCTGACACCTTACCCCTACACCACCAGGTCACTCGTGTTTATAAAGCGCACGTCAAATATAATTAATTAAATCAATGCAAGGTAGGCGTAGTCGAGACTAGGGTGGTACATTGAGCTCCAAGTGGTGTCCCCAGATCTAATATAAGGTAACTGTTTTTTCATAACAGCTACAAGATGGACGTTGCGATGCTTTCCGTCGCTAATGAGGTCCCTAGAGGAGTTATTTGGCAACACTTCAAGTGCGACGTTTCATACGGAGGTGTGGACCATCACCAGTAGTCCTATAGAACTTATCTCGGCAGGGGACTAACCAACATTCCTTGATGTATGACTTTACACCAAGATCTGCACTCACATCATCAGCTAGAGATAACGTGTAAAAACAATATCAGAGGAACCGTGCCGATATTGATCAGAAGAAGAGTTGGACAGACACGAAAAAAAGAACAAACTCTCCATTGCATATGGTCAGATACCAACTTCCGCCAACTTACCCTCGGGTTAAATATTGAGATTTCTGGTCTTATATCAGCAAGTTACCCGCTAGGACTTTTGAGATCTGGTGTCAAACATCAACTTTAACTGCTGAACTCTATTGAGCTTTATGTTCTCATCCCAGAAAGTTACCCGCTTTATTCTATTGGACTCTCTGGTCTCATGCCAGCAAGTTACCCGCTGAACTCTATTGAACTCTCTGGTCTCATGCCAGCAAGTTACCCGCTAGATTCTATTGAGCCTCCTGGTCTCATGCCAGCAAGTTACCCGCTAGATTCTATTGAACTCTCTGGTCTCATGCCAGCAAGTTACCCGCTGAACTCTATTGAACTCTCTGGTCTCAAGCCAGGAAGATACCCCCCAGACTCTATTGAACTCTCTGGTCTTATGCCAGCAAATTACCCGCTGGACTTTATTGAACTCTTTGGTCTTATGCCAGCAAATTACCCGCTGGACTCTATTGAACTCTCTGGTCTCATGCAAGCAAGTTACCCGCTGAACTCTATTGAACTCTCTGGTCTTATGCCAGAAAATTACCCGCTGGACTATATTGATATTTCTGGTCTCAAATCAACAAATAACCCCCTATGACTATTGAGATCTGGTGTCAAAGCTACACGTTATCTGCTGGACTCTATTTATCTTTATGGTTTCATGCCAGCAAGTTATCCGCTGGACTCTATTGATCTTTCTGGTCTCAAATAGGCAAATAACCCTCTATGAATATTGATATCTCGTGTCAAATATCCACTTTAACTGCTGGACTCTATTGAGCTTTCTGGTCTCATGCTAGCAATTTACCTGCTAGACTCTATTGAACTCACTATTATTGTGAATAAACGTGATGAGATCGGATCCCTGGACCCTTGCTACCCAAATTTCCTTGGAAGCCACTGGCCTACTGACAACTCAATTAATACAGCGATAGAACTAGTTCATGATTTGAGATTCTTGTCATCCTATTTAATAATATGTTCACAATAAATTTAATGAAGATTTTATCTTTTATTCCAAGTACAGTAAAACCCAGTTAGAGCGAACCCCGGTAGACCAAAATACCAGATAATATGAAAACACTTTTCGGAAAACGCGGAAAATTTTTTAATCAAATGAAATAAATTGTATTGTTTAACAAAAGTTAAAAGAGAATTGTAAGAAAAAATTATTTCTGATAGTAAATGCTTAGTATGTACTGAACATGTTGTAATCAACACAACATGTTCCCTGTAACTAAAATAATTATATTACATATATATTTACGTTTTATTCATAAGTTATATAAATGAGAATTTGATTAAACTCATTCAACTGTGATTTAAAATACGTGAGAATACTATATCACTGTATTCTCCCGCTTATTCCAATTTTTTTTCTAATCGGAACCATCTTCGCTCCCATTAGTTCGGATTAACCAACAGAGACACGTCTTAGTGAAAGAATGGCATCTGTCTCAGGGTTCTCAAATTCAGGAGAAAACTGGACTTGGCATATCTCCAGTAGAGGGCGAAGGGGACAAAACTTGACTAAGTAATGCCAACTGTCAGTAAATAACTATAGATCTACTCTATCAAATCAACATATCTTGTATCTCAATTAGTGCAATTAAATACGTGGAGAATGCACAAACTAAATTAATATATGTATTGGGTTTATTATTTAGGACAGGGAATTTACATAAACTTATAAATAGTTAGGCATCTACAAAGCTAAGAGGACCACACGTTTGTTTAGATAAAATAAAATAAATTATTTTATCAGACATGAAAATTCATCCAAGATTGGCCAAATTCTTAGATTTTAAAATATCAATATAAAAATATTGAGTTTAACTTTGATCAAACCACCTATTTTTTATTGGTTCAATTCTAGCCACACTGTCAAATTGAAGCTCCATATTGGTTTTTACTTTCTATCAACACCTAGGAAAAAAAAAAGTATTGTGATCGTCAAAATAATTAAACTTTAGATTTTGATAAATGTTGACGTTTCATGACCCCTTGAAACAAAGAAAATTGTTTTCACAATGCCGTCTGTCTATACCTCGGGCTAGAGCTGAAACTAGTTTACCAAATGGGCTAAAACTTGATATCTGGGATTTTCATAAGTATCTCCCAAGGAGTTTTTGGAATTAGATAGCCAACCCTAAATTTAAGGGTAGTCAACTGAAGAGCCAAAAGAGGAAAACTCTATTTTCTCAAAATTCACTCTAACAATTTTGATTAAATTTTATATCTATACACTGTGTATCATTATAAACAAGATGGCATTTCTCATTTTATCGTGAAGATTACTTTGAGAGTACTTTACATTGAGGAAATTTTCCAATTTTGATCATTTCTCCACAACAATTTGAAATACGTAATAACTTATCATTGTATAATTGTAGTATTATTAAAGATAAAAATCTTATATTCGAAATATATTTTTATAAAACCAATAATTTCTGAGCTATGAGCAAATATATATCTATACTTTTAAATTCAGGTCTTCCAAAATAAATTTGATTCTTATACTCTGGTGGACAAAAGTGTTTCTCTTTGCTCAATGTTTCTGTAATAGTGTTCCTAGTTCTTAACGCCATAGAGTTAAGTAAGTAACAGTGTAAATTATTTAATTTATGATCTTTGGTGTAGTGTTCATACAATAATGTATAAACCTATATTTCGTTTTACAAATCTTACGAGTTTTTAGTAAATGTCTATTTTAAGATAAAAGAGGGAGAAAGACTGTGCAGTGTTGCACCGTACCCTTTATGCTGTCATTCAGTCCAATAGGCTGCCATTATCTGAGACCACATATCTACAACTATAATCTTCTTCATATATAAACTAAAACTGTAAAAGTATACAAAATATATTAATACTGTTAAAAAATAATGTAAAAGGACCGTAGCCCTCGCTCTCCTTGTCATAGTACTTGCTTGAATTTCCGCTGATCCTCCCAATCTTCTCTAAGCCCTGAGTGTGCCCTTTGTCTAGCAGTAATCCATAACCTTCTACTGTGATGGTGGTGACCATTTCACAATCCATAACCATCTCCTGTAATGACGGTCACCGTCCCTACCACACTATACTGGGCTCGGTCAGGTCATTCGAGCGTCGTTTAATTTGCACACGGTGGCCATTGACGCTCTTTGCTCCTTTCGGTGATGATACATAGTACAGTCAGGATACTATAAACAAGGGAGAACATGGGACATGGCCGTAGGCCATTTGGGAGGTAGCTCAGAACAGAATCATTTACAAATTAGGACGTACTCATGCATGTATGGGAGAGAAACTATGAGTGAAAATAATCTACCTCAAGATCTTAACAATTCGTACCTCTATATTTTATGTCGTTAGAATTAAATAATATTTGTTTACGTCTAACAGGTAGCTTGCTGATTATGAAACCATAAAGCTCAATAGATTCCTGGTGGATATCTTGCTGATTTATGAAACCATAAAGCTCAATAGATTCTTGGTGGATATCTTGCTGATTATGAAACCATAAAGCTCAATAGATTCTTGGTGGATATCTGGCTGATTATGAAACCATAAAGCTCAAGAGATCCCGGGTGGATAGTTTACTGATTATGAAACCAGAAAGAGCTATCGAGCTCTAGTGGGTAGCGTGTTTATATGGTATTGATAGTGGTACTTAAAAATACAGCTTTCCTCTGGTAATGTTCTGCAAGTAATTATCATTGTAAGCGATTGAGTTCCCTTACATTAGCATGTGCTTGTTTTTAGTCATGAAATAATATCATTTTTGAATTTTGGAAATATCTAGAATTAAAATCGAGGAATACCCGCTTAGGTGGCCACTCGGTCTGAGACGTCCCTCCTGCAGTATAATAGACTACCTATGATGGGGAGATCTGTGTTCAATCACGGTTGGGTGTAGTGAGGGTGGTTTTCCCTAATCGTTTTCTCTCTCCTTCTACGAAAATGTAGGTACAGCTCCTCTAAATTCAACCTTTATAATCCTTAATACCTTAGAATAATTGGTGTGTATGAGTAAACACAAACGTGTGGTGCTAAAAAAAGAGTTGAGGGATGTAATCCTTGCTGACCTCATGCAAGCCTTAAGGGGGGAGTTTCTTACCTCGATTCATTCAAGAAATGTAAGATTTATTTTTATCTGGTACAATTCTGTTTATAGATTCTTATGAGGAATATGTGTGTGCTGTTCGTACGTTCTAGAGACAGAGAGTGGACAAGCTGCACTAAGAACACGTTAGGAAGAACGGTTTATCAAATACAAACCGGTTTGTTGCAGTCCACCTTGATATTAATTTACGAGATAATATTCTAAAGCTACAGATAATATATAGCTTCTAGCGTATCAGCCCATCTGTTGCGTGTTTGTTTACTGAGCTAAGGCTTCTGGGTTAAATTTCTGATATGGATTAAATACTTATCATCGGTCAAATTGGGGCCTCCTTCTTCACAATGCTGAATTAAAGGGCAGGAGCCTGGAAGCTGTCTCTACCATAAAACTAAGTTGATTTGTAAGTCATGGGCTGATGTATTTCATCGGTTCCAGAAAGTCCATGTTAGATATCACAAATAATAATATAATAATAACTATCAAAAGTGATGACCACAGATCCCAATATTTGAGGTATGAGCATATGAAAATAGTATCAATATATTTCAAGTGCTGTTCCAAAAAGCGCATTCCTACTATAAATAACCTTTCTAATACAGGAAGAGAAGGGGGGATATAAGGAAAATATCCTTCCTCTCTCATGTAGATAGGATGGTAAATCACGGTAATGCAGTTGCTTGTACTCAAACCCGAGATTCACATCCGTTCAAACTAAAAACATTTATTCTATCATATTGGAATACACTGTATTTCTGATTATATTTTTATCAAACAATTTGGTATGTTAATGGAAAAAAGTCCCCCTCGTGTCGGACAAAACTTCATCCCGTGGGAGATTGTTTATTGAATGGCGGCACTATTTCACAGCCATCAAAACCGACACTTTCATTTGGGTGCTAGAATTCCACCCCCAAGCTCTGAGATAAACTCTCTGCTTTTAAAAACCACCTTCTAACAACGTCTCTCGTGCCCTTCCACCCTCCCCGTTTCCCAAACCACCCCTCTTGATCCTGTCAACCAGTCACACACAATTTACTTCAAAGCCTCTTGGCCTTCCCTATCCTCTAGCACCTCTTTTCCTTCTTCGTGGGAAACCATTTTATTGTCACCCCAATATTCCCACGGCCAGACCCTGAACTTGTCAAGAACATTTCTTACGAGAATAACCTCTCCCTCCCTACACCCTGAGAAGCTCAGTTCTCTCTCTCTCTCACCAGCTCAATTCTCCCTCCCACGTTCACAAGAATATAATTTCTCCCTCACATTTATCTGAGCAACCCAATTCTTCCTCCCGAATTTTGAAGAATCTGTTTCCCTTCCTCCCTAATAACCTCATTTTTCCACTTCCCAGCTCTCTTAGCAGCCCAGTTCTCCCTCCCACAGCCCTGAGAAGCTCAGTTCCTCCTCCTCCCTAATAACTTCATATTTCCACTTCCTAGATCTCTTGGCAGCCCAGTTCTCTCTCCCACAGCCCTGAGAAGCTCAGTTCCTCCTCCTCCCTAATAACTTCATATTTCCACTTCCCAGCTCTCTTAGCAGCCCAGTTCTCCCTCCCACAGCCCTGAGAAGCTCAGTTTCCCCTACCCCCTTATAACCTCATTCTCTTCCCTTCCATGAGTATATCAACAATTACCTCCCCTCCCATGAGTAGATCAAGAATTACCTCCCCTTCCAAGAGTAGCTCATACAATTACCTCCCCTACCACGAGTAGATCAACAATTACCTTCCATCCCATGAGTAGATCAACAATTACTTCCCCTCCCATGAGTAGCTTGACAATTGTCTCCCCTACTAAGAGTAATACCTTTCCCCTTTGAATAGCTCAACAGACACTTCTCCCCCTACGATAAGCTAAAATGTCCCCTCCCTTTACCTCCTTTCCCGTTAGTAACTAAACAGTTACCTTCATTCTTATGAGTAGATAAAATCTACCTCCCAATCCTCTAAGAAAATCAACAGATACTACCCCACCTACCTACCTAGGGAAATTAAAAAGTTACCACTCCTCCCAAGGGCAATTCAACCACTACCACCCCTCCCATGCGTAGATCAACAATTACCTTTCCTCTCATGAGCAGATCAACAATTGCCTTCCCTCTAATGAGAAGCTCAACAGTTACCTCCACTACTTTGAGCAGCTCAACAGTTTGACAGAGAGGAAGGTTGTGATGTACGCTATAATCCAGATATTTCAAGATCTTAGTGAGAGTGATTTTCTGAAAGAAAAAAAAATTGGGTTCTGTTCTAGCCTAGTCTAGTGTTTTTTCTTTATTTAGGACACCAGTACTATTACCTCTGCTGGCAAATGCTGATATTTAATACTAGAGAACAGTCTTGTAGGTCATTTGATGGGATGGTAGCTTTGTGTTGAGAGAACTCCTGTCGCACACCCCATTTAACCCGCAGATGCTAGAGGTAAGCGTCCACTAGCTTGCATGATGCTGCGTTCACCTATCCGCATCGTAAGCATCGGACATCGGCAATGCCGATAAGAATTCCAGAAGACATATTAAAATCCTATCCGTGTGGTGATTGCGGATGACACCAACTAGAATGCTGAGTGGTACACACACTCCCCACCATTTGCACCATTCACATTTGGAATTTTAGCCTTATTCTCTCTGTTTATTTTAGAGATGGTCAGTCCAGTTCACTGTTGGGAACAGTTCATTTCGAAGTGATTTAGTTCACCAGCTGTTTGTTTAATGATAGCTTTGTGGGGTGCAGCTAGAGATGAAGATTTTCCAGAAAAATTTTATTTGAAAAAATTTCTACAGTGGTGGCTTGTAGTGGAGAGTTTAAATTGTAGAGGTGGCACCTAGATCCTATATTACTTAAAAATATAGGTGTTAAGAGACGAGTGGGTTATAAGAAGGGTTTAGGCGGTACGGGGTGGGGTAGAGGGCACTAGGGTGGGGAATGGGGTACGGGGGAAGGGGAGGAGTAGATAGGAAGCATGGAGGATAGGGGGAAGACAAATGTTGAGCAAACCTTAAAATTATTTTTAATGTATTGATGATAAGAAATTGAGGTATTTATTTATGAACATAACGAGTCTACAGAGGCTCGCATTCATTTGTTTCTTTACATCTTTATTTTGTAGCACCACATCTTAATACGCCCATTTACTAATTACGCTAATGTGTTAGGTAGGAGGGAAGTTGAATTTAGAGGAATTTCACCCGCATTTAAGTGGAGTGAGAGTGAGATACCATCTAGAAAAAGCTCCTTTAATGCATCCGACTGGGATCGAACACCGATCTCCATGTTATAGGCAGTCTAGCTTATTGAGAGAGTAGCGCATTAGACCGCGAGGCTACCAAAGTTCGTTTGATGATATTTATGGTGTTAATGCCCTTAGGAGAAATTAATCTTAGTTATAAACTTGACAATTGGGATATCTATATCTCGATTACATTAGTTCCATTTAATCAGTTTAAATTATTTCACAGACATAATAATTGAAAATTTTCCTGACAAAATATAGGGAAAATTTTCCATCTCACATCTCTAGGTTCGGCTAGATTATTTGTCTTTAGTAGCCCATATCCTAATGACCACCCGTGCCAGTGATGTAATTATAGATAATAGGACAAACGAAAGGTGACACGATAGAACTGAAGGCTAGATTTTGGGAACAGTCTCCTTCTGAAATCCGAATGCTCCGGATGCAGTAGACTAAATACAGTAAATAAACCCTATGCGTGCGGTCAGTCCAATGCTAGCTAGTGGACGCTCACCTTAACATGGATGTGGTCACCACTGGACCCACGCGGGGGAGAGAGAAGCTGACGTCATGGCACGTGTTGTCAATCAAGAGTGATCGATGACGTCACAGGGGTCAGGTCTGTATTGATTGGTCCCAGGATAGGCCACAATGCAACAACCCACCATGCGGGGACGACTAGTAACATCTATTAGACCACATATGGGGACAGGAACATTATTATTATGATCGTATGTAGCTGCCTAAGTTACTTGTTTGCAATTTATAATTATACTTTCTAAAGAAAACACATCACTCAAGTCCGGATCGGTAATTTATCATCAAGTTATGGGTATGGCCCTTTCCAGGTACAGAAAAGTGTTAAATATAGTTAACCACATTTAACTGTGTATTTATTGACTAAGAGCATATTGTATTGTTACCTTACTAGGCACATCTAGCTTTGTTACCTGACTATGCACATCTTGTTCTGTTACCTGACAAGATATGTCTTGTTCTGTTACCTGACAAGATATGTTTTGTTCTGTTTCCTGACTATGATGTCTTGTTATGTTTCCTGACTAGGAATGGTTATGTTTATTGACTAGGAATGGCTTGTTCTGTTTACCGACTAGGAATGTTTTAAACTAT
Organism: Timema shepardi; assembly: GCA_902151425.1. Taxonomy (NCBI): domain Eukaryota; kingdom Metazoa; phylum Arthropoda; class Insecta; order Phasmatodea; family Timematidae; genus Timema; species Timema shepardi. The sequence goes on along the minus strand of CABFVX010000008.1, from coordinate 505,967 downwards.
TTTTATAGCTAGACCTCTTATTATGTTTCATGAGGAATATCTTATTCTGTTTCCTAATTAGGAATATCTTGTTATGTTTCCTGACAAGGGACTTCCTGTTATGTTTCCCGACTAAGGCTATCTTATTTCCTAACAAGGAATGCGTTGTTATGTTTATTGTAATATTTACCCACGAGTGAGAACACGTGTCCCTTCCCTCTATGAGAGATTCTGATCGTTATTCTGACTCTCGGTAGGGTGGGGTTGTAACTCCAGTTGAAAACACAAGTGGAATTACATCCATTGCGAAAGAGAATGGCTCGAGCAAAACACAGTGAAATTAAGGGAAATACAAAGTCTACTGCAGTTCTAGTCACGGGAGGTAGTTACCATGAAAATGTAACAGGTGTAAGGCACCGTGTATTTTAATTCCCAGAATAAGGTCAATGGGAGACTTCCAGTTAGGGAGGGATAGTTAGGGTGACTCAAAACACAGAGGTCTCAAACAATATAGATACACAGGGCAAGCCCAAAATATAGAGGACTCAGATAATATAGATACACAGGGCAAGCACAAAATATAGAGGACTCAGATAATATAGATAAACAGGGTGAAAACCAAATACTGAGGACTCAGAAAATACAGATACACAGAGTGAACACAATATACTGAGGACTCAGAAAATATAGATAAACAGGGTGAACACAATATACTGAGGACTCAGATAATATAGATAAACAGGGTTAACACCAAATACTGAGGACACAGAAAATACAGATACACAGGGTGAACACAATATACTGAGGACTCAGAAAATACAGATACACAGGGTGAACACCAAATATTGAGGACTCAGAAAATATAGATAAACAGGGTGAACACAATATACTGAGGACTCAGATAATATAGATAAACAGGGCGAACACCAAATACTGAGGACTCATAAAATACAGATACACAGGGTGAACACAATATACTGAGGACTCAGAAAATACAGATACACAGAGTGAACACAATATACTGAGGACTCAGAAAATATAGATAAACAGGGTGAACACAATATACTGAGGACTCAGAAAATACAGATGCACAGGGTGAACACTAAATATTGAGGACTCAGACAATATAGATAAACAGGGCGAACACCAAATACTGAGGACTCAGAAAATACAGATACACAGGGTTAACACCAAATACTGAGGACTCAGACAATATAGATACATAGGGGGCTCACATAAGACAGAGGAGGACTCAAGCAAAAGAGAGAGATATATTATATGATTCAAAGTTGTCAGATTGGAATTTAGAGCCAATCACAGACTTTTTAAATGAGTGAGTTCAACTGAATTTGAAAAACAAAATCTTTTTCTAAATTATAAATAAAAAACCATTCCTTAATGAGGCACATGAGCGTTCAAGATTCATATCTGAATCTGGATATCCCCGGTGACATAAAAATCCTTGACCTAGGGCATGCTATAGGATGTTTGGACTTAGATATTGGTGAGATTAAAAATGCTTGTTTGGAAAGTAAGCCTTTACGAATTATTTGGAATCCACAGCTGTAGGCAACCAGATGGTACCTGTTAGTATTTCCAAATTTTTAAAATCCCTGTAGAATCAACAATAAAAAGTTGCTAGGGTTTTTGTGTGTGTTTGAACCATTAAAAAAAATAGACCCGGAAGCAAATGCAAATGAGCCAAGCTTGTTGCGGAGTGTTCAGGAGTAGCCGAGGGAGCGATATACGTCGCATGAATACCTCCACGGCCGACGTATGCCGGGCATGTGATCGGAATGTGCCTCCTCAATAAACGACGTCAACATTGGTATTTTGGAACCGACTATTGGTTTACCACAGTGACATAACATATAAGCAGGTATTTCAAGGAGCTGTTTATTTCACATGCGACTACCTGACACTATTATAGCACACAAACAAGTATTTCAATGACGAGTTAATTTTATTACCCCTACCTGACACTATCATCGCATACAAGCAGGTATATCAAGGACTTATTCATTTGACATTCTGTTAAATAACACTAATTTAACTATACGGGTAATGCCATTGATATAATATTCAAATGATGATTTCTAAACCTCTTATAATACCTGTACTCGACATAAAAACAACTAAACTGATTACTTTTACTTGGTGTTCTTTCAGATATTTAGTTCGTTGTGCACGTCTAGGAGGTTTAGTTTGGGTAATTTGGTGTTAAACATAGGCCCTTGTGTTTAAAACTCTTCTAATATAGTGGTTGACAATAACTATGCCCTAGAGTGCTACCGCTCTGTAATGCAGGAAAACTATAAATTAATGTAAAAAAATCCTATATACCGCCTGGGTTTGAACCAAGGATTCTAAGCTGTTAAGGGGACATCATGATGATAATCAGACTATTTGGAGAGATGCATTAAAATGTTTGTAATATAGCTGGAAGTTAATGATAAATACAAGGACCTGAATGGTACACATGGTAGTCATAAAAGACTGATTGGATATAAGTCCTTGTTTCTTCGTTGACCAGCCACATGGGTGGTCTACAAAGTTCCGAGTTTGATCCAAGTTTCGGGAATACCTTTACGGAACATGAATTAAGCGTCAACTATCTAATTAATAATGGAGCCAACCATTATGTAAAGCAATGGCCCTTTTAAAACCATTGTACAAGATCTCATGGGGTCGTTTCTTCACGGCCGGGACAAAGGATCGTTTTTGTTCTGGAAGTTGGGGTCTTCGGGGGCAGCAGGAAGTGTGTTAGAACTTCTGATATAGTTTGTAGAACTAACTATATATATAAAGGGAAACTACTAGTGTGTCAGAGGTAAGTGTGTTGGAACTTGTTGACATAGTTCGTAGAACTAAATATAGAGATACGGTGAAACTATTTGTGTGTCAGAGGTAAGTGTGTTGGAACATTTGATTGAGTTCGTAGAACTAAATATAGAGATCCGGTGAAACTATTTGTGTGTCAGATGTAAGTGTGTTGTAAATTCTGATATAGTTTGGAGAAATAAATATATATAACAGGTGGGAGAATTTGTTTGTCAGAGGAAACAGCCCCTAAGTTTTTCCAAGAACATTATATTAAGCATATCTTATTTGTATACATTTTCAAAAATAATTTAAATTAAAAAAACAACACCAGCACCTACCAGAAGGGGGCTAGGACCGATACCTGGTTTTATTTTGTTCTGTTAATTATTTTGACAGATGCTCACACTCAAGAGACTTTAGGGAATTGTGTATATAAGTATATATATTAAATTATAAGTGGCGTTTTGTAAAATTTGCTTCCTCTGACAAACAAATTCTTCCACCAGATCTCTAAATGTAGTCCTCCAAATTATATCAGAAGTTTTAACACACTTTACTCTAACACACAAAACTAACGTGTTACATTAAATGGACTTGGATAGTCCTCTCTGCCACAAATAGCTGTCAATGACAGAACAAGTACCAGCAGGGAAGATAGTCCAGGCGTCCTAATCACTCGCACTGAGTTTAGCAACATTTACACACCGATATTGCTTAGCATCTAGTCCTGGCGTCTTGACTAGTTTTACTTGATTTGAACGACAATTTCAAACAGATGTAATATAGAGCGTCTTGTCCAGGCATCTGTAATTTAGAGCGTCTTGTACAGGCATCTTAACTATTATTACTTGATCTGGGTAACACTTCCAGATATATGTTATTTAGAAAGTTTTGATCCAGGCAACTCAGCCTCTCACAACTGTGGGAACGATGCTTCCAGATAAATGTTATTTAAAGCATCCAACCCACATATTTTATATTATGTTTTCATTTTCATGTTGAGTCATCGCCATCGTAATGAATTCCATACTAACATCAAGTCTGAACTAGAGCTTATTCTCCAAGACCCCAGAGAGATGTAAGAAGACAGAAAGACATTTGGACCAACGGAGTGCATGCCGGGTACAAAACTATATATTCAACAACGGCGCATGTAGTGTGGAGTCATCTAGGCGTGTGTTAACTCTGGAGTCCTGCCAGGAACACACATGCTATATCCTGGCACGACAGGACCTCAACTACACTACCACCCGGGTTACTCTCATTCCCTCTTCTAGGAGATGTAACTTCTTCTTGGTCATTGATGTTGATAGTTTGTACTATAACTATTTATCCTTCTCATCCTATTCTGAAAATTGAAAAATGACACCTGGACAGGGGAATCGAACGTGGGACCCTTGGCTTAGTATGTCAATGCTCTTACCACTGAGCTATACAGGAGTCGTCCCATGCCCAGGGTCATTCTTCACTCATAGTTTAAGGTGGAGTCTAAGATGGAAGTGCGGAAATGATCGGCTACAAATGTGTGATTTTATTAAGCTCACGAGCTATCAGATAACGCAGCCATCTTCGACTCGGTAGTTGGCTTATTGCTGCCAATTGTACAATTATTATAACTGTAAGGGATTGCGTATTAATTAATGAATCAAATAGCCAAGACTATTATTTATGCTTTTTAGTGAGGATTACTCGATCTAGATATCATATTCTGAAAATTGAAAAATTACACCTAACTTCCGAGTCGAAGGTGGCTGCATTATTTGATAGCTCGTGATCTTAATAAAATAACACATTTGTAGCTGACGATTTCCACACGTCTGTCATAGACTCTGCCTTAAAATATGAGTGAAGAATGACCCTGGGCACGGGACGACTCCTGTATAGCTCAGTGGTAAGAGTATTGGCGTCCTATCCAAAAGTCCCGTGTTCGATTCCCATGTACAGGTATCATTTTTGAATTTTCAGAATATATCTAGATGGAGTAATCCTCACTGAAAGAAGCATAAATAATAGATTTGGTTATTTGATTCACTTTTCATCCTAGCTTACTCCACGTTTTACTTTTATATTAGTTTGAGCTGGCTGCATATTTGTACAAATGGTATAGTTAAGAGGAAAACATTTGCTTGGCAAAAGAGAGGAAGATCATTTAGAAAAATCAGTCTTAGTACACCTAGAGATGAAAATTCTTCCTCAGGGGGGGCTTGTGGCTTACCAAGAAGAGGAAAAAAAGCTGAATTAGGGGAGTGGGGAACCTAGAACCTTTTATATATATATATATATATATATAAAAGGTTCTAGGTTCCCCACTCCCCTAATTCAGCTTTTTTTCCTCTTCTTGGTAAGCCACAAGCCCCCCCTGAGGAAGAATTTTCATCTCTAGGTGTACTAAGACTGATTTTTCTAAATGATCTTCCTCTCTTTTGCCAAGCAAATGTTTTCCTCTTAACTATACCATTTGTACAAATATGCAGCCAGCTCAAACTAATATAAAAGTAAAACGTGGAGTAAGCTAGGATGAAAAGTGAATCAAATAACCAAATCTATTATTTATGCTTCTTTCAGTGAGGATTACTCCATCTAGATATATTCTGAAAATTCAAAAATGATACCTGTACATGGGAATCGAACACGGGACTTTTGGATAGGACGCCAATACTCTTACCACTGAGCTATACAGGAGTCGTCCCGTGCCCAGGGTCATTCTTCACTCATATTTTAAGGCAGAGTCTATGACAGACGTGTGGAAATCGTCAGCTACAAATGTGTTATTTTATTAAGATCACGAGCTATCAAATAATGCAGCCACCTTCGACTCGGAAGTTAGGTGTAATTTTTCAATTTTCAGAATATGATATCTAGATCGAGTAATCCTCACTAAAAAGCATAAATAATAGTCTTGGCTATTTGATTCATTAATTAATACGCAATCCCTTACAGTTATAATAATTGTACAATTGGCAGCAATAAGCCAACTACCGAGTCGAAGATGGCTGCGTTATCTGATAGCTCGTGAGCTTAATAAAATCACACATTTGTAGCCGATCATTTCCGCACTTCCATCTTAGACTCCACCTTAAACTATGAGTGANGGGGGGGGGGGAGCGGTTAATACAACCTCTTACATCCACAAACACTTTTACTGCTGTAATATTTTTTTTATCTGGCTTTTCGACACGTCACACCCCTTTCTCACCCCGGACCTAATTAGCTGGAAGTATTTTTACTGTCTGTAATTGGAAGTGAAGGTTACAAGTTGAGAGGAGTAATAATCTGAACTTTTGAGAGAGAAAGACTTGAAAAACTACTCAACAGCTGAGATTACTGGTATATTTATTATGTAACAGAAGGGAGGGAAAAACAAGTTGACGTCAAGCTTAGGGGTGAACGGTTTTGAGGTGGGACAGAATCATAGTACTATATTACATCACGAGACACGTTGTTGGCTTTTAAATTAAAGATATTCATAAAAATATTTTATAACATAGACCTAACAAAGATTAATTATCTATTTTTATATGTGTGAATCTCTCCATGAGTTGAAACAGAGATCCATATATTAAATAACAGATGAGCTAGCGATTGAAATAAGGTTAAACCGTGTGTACTTACGGCCATGTCTTCAACGGTAGCTGCTCGTATCTGATTGAAGGTTCACCCTCATAAATCAAGTGACTACGCGATAAGCATGGCAAGAAATAGCCAAGTGGCCACCGTCTCGCGGAGTAATTGAATGTTGCGCGCACAATCAAGGACTACTTCCTTCCTGTCTATATACCTCCTTCCCTATTCGGTAGAATTCGTGATTCTAGACTTTCTGTGTTTGTAAGAACTAGTGTGGCCTACAGTAGTGTATCTACAGATATTACACAGTGTATATTTCAATCGTGTTTCTAAAAGTACTACACCATGTATCTTACAGTCGTGTTGTGTTCTACATTCGTGTTTCTACAGGTACCACAAAAATCTTCCTACAGCCGTATTTTTTACAATAACTGCGCAATATTTCCTAATGTAGTAGTCTACGTATTATTCTTATATCTATAAAAAATAGTGTTGGAAACCCCTGACATTCTCCGCCATCTCAAAGGTACGCGTTGGTGGTCTCTGGCCTCACAGACTGTTCAATATCACGCTCCGCTCATTTTATTCCAGCCCTGAACAAGAGTAACTTCCATAGAATGTTACAAGGTAGATGTGCGTTCCTATCCTTCTCTCGCTCCATCACTTAAACGTCGGGATTCCTCACTGACTGTTTCTTTTCACGGGGATAGAGGCAGGGAACAATAGAAAGAGAGAAAAACGCGCCGCCCACCCAAGATAAAGTACTATGCCGGCTGCAACATCGCCAGAGTTTAAGAGACGTGGGTGAGGAAAACATTCCCCCTCACCAGTCTATCTTCTTCCCGCCATTTGGACCCCACACACACCCCGGCCTGCCTCCATCGTGGTGTGGAAGGCTCTCTTCCTAAAGGTGCCATTTATTCAGCGGCTGATAAACACTTCTCTACTGTGATTGTAAGCTATGATATACCCTTAGTTCCCAAAGAGATTCACCGGATCATCCCCCTCCCTTTCTGCACTAGCTCTGCCATGATTGTACAGTATACTATATCCTTAGTTCCCACATACAGTCACTGGATCATCCCCCTCCCTTTCTGCATTAGCTCTGCCATGATTGTACAGTCTACTATATCCTTAGTTCTCACAGACAGTCACTGGATATTTCCCCCTCCCTTTCTGCACTAGCTCTGCCATGATTGTACAGTCTACTATATCCTTAGTTCTCACAGACAGTCACTAGATATTTCCCCCTCCCTTTCTGAACTAGCTCTGCCATGATTGTACAGTCTACTATATCCTTAGTTCTCACAGACAGTCACTAGATATTTCCCCCTCCCTTTCTGAACTAGCTCTGCCATGATTGTACAGTATACTATATCCTTAGTTCTCACAGACAGTCACTGGATATTTCCCCCTCCCTTTCTGCACTAGCTCTGCCATGATTGTACATTATGTGATACCCATAGTTCCCAAAGAGAGTCTCTGGATCATCTCCCCTCCCCTCTATTAGCTCTGCCATGTTTGTACACTCTACTTTCCCCCAATTTCCACAAGTAATCACTGTATCATCTCTTGTTTCTCCACTACCATTCTACCTTGTCTTTATAGTCATTTTACTGTCTACTACATTCATAATATCGTAGACAACTGCTGAGTATGGCCCACATTTATTATAACTTAACGATGAGAGAGTTTAAATACGTGATTGGTGAGATTAGAGGGAGGAGATAGTAAGATGGAAAGGTTGAAGGTAAGGTGGCTAACATTAATTTGTGGATGATAGGATACTATATATATCTGTGTGAATGTTAAAAGTAAGATTAAAATAGATTTTGAATATTCCTGGATAGCCCCAGTTCTCCAGATTATCCATCAAGGTATGCATGTGTAACGTAGGCAATCAAGTGCATTTTACTAGAATATATTACTGAAATTTTCTTGAATTGAAATAAGTTTGACCTTTCACTCGCGAACAAGAAGCATACATTTTCGGTCGGCCGTTTCCTGGCTATTTAGAACTCTATAAGAACGGGGGGGAATATTGCCACTACACTTTTGTTTCTTAGGAGTGTTTTATTTATTTTTGACCCAAAATATTACTGAAGATTAATTTAAAAGTAAAACAATATGGTGTTATTTGCCACGCTACTACATTTTTTCTTTTATTTATTGAGGTTTTTTTTTGAACATATTGATTCCACACATAGGCTATTTGTTTGGACAGAGCTGACCCCACAAAGAGAAAGCCTGCGCAGAGGCTCTTGGGAATAGAATATTTATTTATTTCTAAACTAGTGCAAGTTTCGATTTTGATACATGGAAGTGAAGAATTTAACTCGCTCTTTAACATTTTTCATATTAATCTCTAAATCTTTTCAACTCTTGTATTAGACTACATTTTATGTTGTATTTATCCTTAGTACATAGCCATTCATTTATCTTTGTTACCGGTTATATTTGTTCTCCTTGGGCTTGGAGAAAAGAACGTTGTTTAAATTTTGTTCTAGAAGAAGATACTTGGAACATGGTTTGAATAAAATAAAGTGTTTTTTTCTTAGCGTTTGAAAACTTACAGGACAAAATACATGTTCAGCCCAACAAAAAATATTGATAAATATGTAACTTTTATCGTAAAGTGAATTTAAACTAAATATAAAGTTAGCTAGAAGCCTAATTCTCCACCTTTGTGTTTTTATTGAGTGAAATTCAATATTTCGACTCGAAAGAAGAAACAAATCTTCAAACAATATTTTATAAGGAATATTCATTGACATTATTCTTTTTCCCTGGTGAGATCATATAAATTTATATTTTTATAAAAATGTATCCCCATAATCAAATATCAGAAACTACTAAAATTTTTAGAAGTAACATCTACTAGATTTATGAAATATTTTTATATTTTTTAGATAATCCATATTTTACTTAAAGAGATTAACTCACCTAATATATATTGTAAATTATTCTACACTGGCCAAACAAAGTTTATCGTTTAATATATATGGCAATAAAAATTATAAACTGTAACTTTGAATTTAATTCTCTTGTATGATATATATAACATATAAATCAAGGACATATACAAATATACTCTTTATTAGTATTATTTTCTCAGTCATAATCTTAGTAATGTATTTTCTCGGACGTCCATAGGTATAATGTGAATGTGGAAACATTAACATAATAATAATAATAATAATAACCCACAGAAGGTTGAAATGATTGTGTATTTTTATTGTAACAATTCACCTAGTGATTTATTTTATTTAGATGGTTCAATGCTGTATTTTATGTATTTTCTCCGACTCTTGTAGATTTATATGGTACCATTGTTGTAGGCAGTGTCATTATTGAAACATTAATATAACATCGTCCAGAAAGCGTTCCCGCACAACATGTGGTATAGAGTTTTAAAGGTCATCGTGCCAACGTCATGTCAAATCTAGCCGAGTAAAGTTAATATTCTACTATTTCTTCTAGGCGTAATCCCTAGGAGTGGCGCCCATCAAATAAAGTTCAAACCCCACACACACCAATTTCACTCAAATATACTATATTATTTATATATAGGCCCCCTAGGTAGTTTTAAGAATTATTTTCCTTTGCCAGTTTTTTAGTATATTTTAATAGACACATAATAAAAAAAGTGACGAGGGGGAAAGAAATTACGCCCACCTCTCCAGCCCTCCCATAAATATTATTATCCCAACATAGGGAGTTATACGTGACGTATTTTCATTTAGAGACAGTTTTCAAGTTTTTATTCACCACATAGAACTAGGGCACAAGTTCGTAATGTATACGTTTATAAAGATCGACTCTGTGGTCTAGTGTTCATAGCTCCTGGCTACAGATACAGAGGACCCGACTTCAATCCTCAGCACTTCCAGATTTTTCTGTGAAGCAGTGGATCTAGAACCTGGTCAACTCAGCCTCGTGCGGAAAATTTGCGGAGCTACTTGAATAAATAAGTAGCGGCTACGGTCATAGAAAACTGATATAAACTACCAGAAGGTTCGTTGTGCTGACCACATGACACCTCCTATCTGCAAATGTTAGCACATTCTTTTCAAACATACGGTGGCCACTTGGTTGGTATATCTCGCTTGTGGCCTAACGTCATGGAATTTATTTTTATTTATACTTGTATAAAGTGTTATGATAAAACATGAACCTATATTATAGAATATAATTGAAGTAAATGTGTCATAAAAAGCGTGTTAGAGGATTTTTTAGCATATCATTAGTAGGTTCAGGGATAGGTCAAGATACCACGTAGACCATTAAGGTATGTTTTAACTTTATTTAAAAATGTATAAATTTTCAACAAAACCTACACTTAAAGGAAAAAAACAAAGGAGATGTATCATATTAATGTGATATTTTTCTATGTTTTATTTTAGTTCAATTGAAATTAAACCCACTTCGTTGGCCGTGTGATCTAACGCGCTACTCTCGCAGAGGTCTAAACTGTCAATGATGAAGAGATCGAGGTTCGAAACCCGATCGAGTGTACTAAAACCAGTGGGTGGGTGTTTTGCATTATCAATGTATTTAATCTTATTCATGTCAGTTTATTATGTGTGCTTATCATTTTTTAAATGCATTTTGAAGAAAAATTAGCGGTTAAAGGTCTTTGACGTTCCAATTTTATTTTATTTTTATTTAGCCCTCGTGTAAATAATATTGCACGTCCCTGGTCTAGTCAATAGAGTAGAGACGTGCTATTTACAGGAAGATCATTTTAAACAGTTTTATTACCACATTAACATAGTTATGTGATATGAATTGTTACTAACATTTCCGAGAATCTAGCTAGGAGATATATAACTAATCATCAATAATATTAATAATAATGATTCAGCCTTTAACGACAACAGTCATATCTTTGCATGTAAAGAACTCTTTCTCAACACGTATATTGTATGAATCGTTGTGTTCCTATGCTGCTCTTACCGGACTACAGTTACCATGGCGACGAAGGGACGCTAATGATGACAGATGTTCGTCATAACCCTACTAGAGGGGTGAGAATAGACAACAAGTAAGTTCCTTCCCTCTAGTTTACTAAAACATGGATCACCCTCAAAAAAGGTCGTAGGGGTAAGGACGACTGAACCCCTTTTGTCCAGGGAAGAGGGAGAAATTATGTTATGTCCTGGTTACGTTAGGTTAAATAAAAAATATGGGCTGGGGTAGGAGCTAAAAGGGGGGGGGGGGG